>CM038227.1:73493747-73590292 GCA_021442155.1 Cymbidium sinense | reverse complement strand
AAATAGTAACAAAAAATTAATAACTTAAAAATAAACCTAATTATAAAACTAAATAAATAACTAATAAACTAAATAACTAAACTAAGAAAACTAGCTAAATAACTAAACTAACAAACTAATAAAACTAATAAAAACTAAAAACTAATAATAATAATAATAATAATAATAATAATAATGATGAAAAACTAAACTAATAAAAGTTAATAAATAATAATAATAATAAATAATAATAATAATAATAATAATAATAGCTAACTAATAACTAATAAACTAATAAACTAATATAACTAAATTAATAAAACTAATAATAAACTAAACTAATAATAACTAACTAATAATAATAACTAAAAATAACTAATAATAATAAAGTAATAAAACTAACTAAACTTATTTACTAATAACTAGATATCAATAATAAAACTAACTAATAATTAAACATAAACCTAAACCTAATATTAATAAACTAAATAAATATCTAATAACAAAACTAACTAACTAACTAATAATAATAACTAATAACTAATAATAAACTAAATAACTAAAAATAACTAAACTAATAATAATAATAAACTAATAAACTATAAAACTAAAATAACTAATAAAACTAAACATAATAATAAAAAAACTAATAACTAACTAATAACTAACCTAATAAACTAATAATAATAATAATAATAATAATAATAATAATAATAATAATAAGTAAAACTAATAATAATAACTAATAACTAAAAATAAATAAATAATTAAACTAACAATAATAAACTAAAATTAATAACTAAAACTAACTATTACCTAACTAATAATAATAAAATAATAAAATACTAATAATAAATAATAAATAATAAATAATAATAATCTAATAATAAATAACTAATAAACTAATATTAACTAAAAAGTAATAAACTAATAATTAATAAAATAAAAACTAAAAGCTAATAACTAATAAAAAACCTAAGAGTAATAATAATTATAATAACTAACTAATAACTAATAACTAACTAATAATTACTAAAAACATAAACTAATAATAACTAATAAAACTAATAACTAACTAAAAAAACTAATAAATAATAATAAAACTAATAACTAAAAGAACTAATAGCTAACTAATAAAACTAATAATAACTAACTAATAATAATAATAGTAATAATAACTAAACTAAACTAATAAATTATAAAATAATAATAACTAATAATAAAATTAACTATAACTAATAAATAACTAATAAAACTAAACTAATAACTAATAATAAACTAATAACCTAACTAATAATAACTAATAACTAACTAATAACTAAAACTAATAATAACTAACTAAAAAATAAATTAATAATAATAATAACTAAACTAATAATAACCATATAACTAAATTAATAACTAATAATTAACTAACTAATTATAAAATTAACTAAAAACTAATAATAATAACTAAATATAAAACTAAACTAATAATAATAACTAATAAACTAATAAACTAACTAATAATAACTAATAACTAATAATAATAATAATAATAACATAATAATAATAACTAAAAATTAAAACTAAAACCTAAAAAACTAAAAAATAATAAACCTAATAAAAACTAATAAAACTAATCTAAAAACTAACTAATAATAAACTAAAGTACTAACAAACAATAATAATAACTAATAAAAACTAAAAACCTAAACTAATAACTAATAATAAATAAGAAATAAACTAAACCTAAAAGCTAATAATAAATAAAACTAATAAATAACTAATAATTAAACTAATAAAACTATAACGAATAAAAACTAATAAATAACTAATAATAAAAACTAATACTAACTAATAATAATAAAAATAACTAATAATAACCTAATAATAATAAACCTAAAATAATAAAACTAAAAACTAATCAAACTAATAAACTAAACTAATAAAATTAATAATTAATAAACTAATAAAAACTAAACGTAATAATAAACTAACTAAATAAAAACTAACTAATAAAATAAAAACTAACTAATAATAATAATAATAATTATAAACTAATAAATAAAACTAACTAAAAAACCTAATAACTAAATAAAACTAATAAAAACTAAAAACTAATACTAAATAACTAATAGCTAATAATAATAATAACTAAAAAACCTAAAAACTAAAACTAAAACTAACTAATAATTAATAAAACCTAAATAACTAATAAACTAAAAATAATAACTAATAATAACAAGCTAAAAAAATAAACTAAGTAATAATAATAATAAAAACTAAATAATAAACTAACTAATAAAACTAATAAAACTAATAAAAACTAATAAAACCTAATAACTAAACTAATAACTAATAAAACTAATAATAAACTAATTAACTAACTAATAAAGAATAACTACATAATAAAAACCTTAAACTAAATAACTAATAATAATAAAACTAAAACTAATAATAATAACTAAACTAATAATTAATAAATAATAAAACCTAAAAACTAAAACATAAACTAAATAATAAACCTAAAAAACTAAAAATTACTAAAAATAACTAAAATTAAACTAATAATAACAAACTAACTAATAATAAAACCTAAATAATAACTAAACTAACTAACTAATAAAACTAACTAACTAATAAGTAATAAATTACTATCTAATAAAAAACTAATAATAACTAATAACTAATTAACTAAATAAATAACTAAAAAAACTAAAAAACTAAAACTAATAAAACTAATAAAAGCTAAACTAATAAAACAAATAAAACTAATAAACTAATAACTAAATAATAATAACTAAAACTAAATAAACTAACTAAACAAAATAAACTAAAAAACTAACTAAACTAAACTAATAACAACATAAATAACTAACTAATAACTAAAATAACTAAAACTAAAAAACTAACTAATAACTAATAACTAAAAACTAAACTAATAAACTAATAAACTAATAACTAACTAGCTAATAACTAACTAACTAATAAAACTAAACTAAACTAAAAAAATAACTAATAAAACTAATATTAATAAACTAAAAACATACTAACTAACTAATAAAGATAATAACAAATAATTAATAAAACTACCTAAACTAATAACTAATAACTAATAACTGATAATAACTAATAAAAAACTAATAAACTAAACTAATAAACTAAATAACTAAACTAACTAATAATAACTAAACTAATAAACTAAATAACTAATAAACTATTAACTAACTAACTAATAATAATAAAACTAAACTAATAAAAATAACTAATAACTAATAAACTAATAAATAACTAACTAAATTAAATAATAACTAATAATAACTAAAATTAATAATAACTAATAAAACCTATAAAACTAAAACTAACTAATAATAACTTACTAATAAATAAAAATAATAATAATAATAAAACTAACAAAAATAACTAATAAGACTAACTAATAATAAATCCTAACAATAACTAATAACTAAAAAGTAATAACTAATAATTATATAAAAACCTAATAAATAAATTAATAATAAAACTAAATAGCTAAATAACCTAAAAAAACTAAACTAACTAACTGTAGTTAGTTAATAAAAAAAACTAAACCAAATAACATAACTAATAACTAATAACTAATAAAAACTAAACTAATAACTAAAACCTAAATTAAAACCTAAACCTAATAAAACTAATAAACAAATAAACTAATAATTAATAACTAATAACTAATAATAACTAAAAATAGAAACTAATAATAATAAACTAAATAACTAAATTAATAAACATAAAACTAAATATTAAAACCAAACATAAAAACTAAACTAAAACTAAACGAGTAATAACCTAACTAATAACTAATAATAAAATAATAAACTAACTAATAACTAATAACTAATAAATAAATAAAAAAAACTATAAACTAACTTATAAATAAAACTAAACCTAATAATTAAACTAACTAACTAACTAATTAACTAAAAAACAAATAATAAAACTAAACTAATAACTAATTAAAAACTAAACTAATAGCTAAACCTAATAAGTAAAATTATAACTAATAACTAAAACTAACTAATAAAACTAATAACTAAAATTAATAATAATAATGAAACTACTAACTAACTAAAATAATAACTAATAACTAACTAAAAAAATAACTAATAAGTAATAAACCTAATAATAAAAACCAATAAAACTAATAAATACTATAATAACTAAAATAACTAATAATAATAATAATAACTAAACTAACAAATAACTAAATAACAAACTAATAATAAATGGCTAAAACATAAACTAAAAAAACAATAACTAATGAACTAAAACTAATAAACTAATAATAATAAATAAATATAACTAAAACTACTAATAAATAAAATAATAACTAATAAATTAATAGTAATAAAACTAAAATAATAAATAACTAAACTAATAAACTAACTAACTAATAAATTAATAAAAACTAAAACTATAATAATAATTAATAATACTAATAAAATAATAATAAAATAAAAAAAATACTGAAATAATAAATAAAACTAATTATAATTAACTAATAATAACTAATAACTAACTAAAATTAATAACTAATAATAAGTAAACTAATAACTAATAATAACTAAAACTAAAGAAATAAAATAACTAATAACTAATAACTAACTAATAACTAATAAAACTAAAAAAAATTAAACTTATAACTATTAAACTAAAAAACTAACTAACTAAAACTAATAAACCAAAAAAACTAAGCAAACTAATAACTAACCTAAAATTAATAATAATAAACTAACTAACTAATAACTAAACTAAATAAGCTAATAAACTAAAACTAATAATAACTAAAACTAATGACTAACATAATAACTAACTAATAAATTAATAATAATAATAATAATAATAATAATAATAATAATAATAATAATAATAATAACTAATAACCTAATAAACTAATAATTAACTAATAAGAACTAATAAAACTAACTAAACTAAATAAAATAATAAACTAATAACTAAACTAAAACTAATAAACTAACTAACTAATAAAAAAATAAAACTAATCAACTAACAACTAATAACTAAACCTAAAATAATAACTAACTAATAAACTAATAACTAATAAACTAAACCTAACTAATAAACTAAAAAAAACTAATAATTAAACTAATAATTGATAAAACTAAAATAACTAATTAAACTAATAAAACTAATTATAAGAACTTAATAAATAACTAAACTAAACTAATAATAACTAACTCATAACTAATAACTAAACTAATAAAAACTAAACCAAAAACTAAAACTAACTAACTAATAATTATAATAAACTAAACTAAACTAATAACTAACTAACTAAAATAACTAATAATAATAATAACTAAACTAACGAATAACTAAATAATTAACTAATAATAAATAACTAAAACCTAAAACCTAACTAAACTAACTAACTAATAACTAATAACTAATAAAAACTAATAAAATAATAAAACTAAACCTAATAACTAACAAACTAATAAAACTAACTAAAACTAAAAAATAACTTATAATAACTAATAAACTAATAATAATAACTAATAACTAACTAATTAATTAATAACCTAACTAACTAATAACTAAATAATATATAATAACTAATAATTAACTAAAACTACTAACTAATAATAATAATAACTAAACTAATAACTAATAAAAACTAAAACTAAATAAATAAAATAACTAAAACTAATAAAATGAATAAACTAATAACTAACTAAAACTAATAACTAATATCTAACAACTAATAAAACTAAAAACAAACTAAATTTATAACTATTAAACTAAAAAACTAACTAACTAAAACTAATAAAACTAATAAACTAAGTAAACTAATAACTAAACCTAAAAATAATAATTATAAACTAACTAAAAATTAACTAAACTATATAAACTAATAAACTAAAACTAATAATAACTAAAACTAATAACTAACTAATAACTAACTAATAATAATTAATAATAATAATAATAACTATAATAATAATAATAATAACTAATAAACTAAACTAAAAACTAACTAATAATAACTAATAAAACTAACTAAACTAAATAAATAATAAACTAATAACTAAACTAAAAGTAATAAACTAACTAACTAATAAAACTAATAACTTATAATTAAACCTAAACTAATAAATTAATAACTAACTAATAAACTAAAAATAATAATGACTACTAAAACTAAAATAATTAACTAAACTAATAAAACTAATAATAATAACCTAAAAAAAAACTAAACTAAACTAATAATATCTAATAACTAATAATAACTAACTAATAAAAACTAAACTAAAAACTAAAACTAACTA
This sequence comes from Cymbidium sinense, assembly GCA_021442155.1. NCBI lineage: Eukaryota > Viridiplantae > Streptophyta > Magnoliopsida > Asparagales > Orchidaceae > Cymbidium > Cymbidium sinense. The sequence continues at coordinate 73,584,002 of CM038227.1, read as the reverse complement.
ACTAATAATCTAATAAATCTAAAAAACTAATAATAATAATAATAATAATAATAATAATAATAATAATAATAATAATAATAACAAAATTAATAACTAACTAACTAAATTAACTAATAATAATAACAGTAATAAAGTAATAATAATAACTAACTAATAAAAACAAAAAGTAATAATAATAAACTAATAAACTAATAAAACTAATAAACTAAAAACTAACTAATAAAACCAAAACTAATAACTAATAGCTAAATAAAACTAAAACTAATAAAACTAAAACTAATAACTAAATAAAACTAATAATAAATTAATAATTAAATAACTAATAAACTAATAATATAAAAACTAAACTAAATTAAAATTATTAAACCTAATAACTAATAATAAAACTAAACTAATAATAATAATAAATAAATAACTAACTAACTAAACTAATAAAACTAATAAATAAAACCTAATAACTAAAACTAAAAAACTAATAATAATAACTAATAATAAAAAAACAAAAACTAATAATAAAATAACTAATAACTAAAAAACTAATAAACCTAACTAATGATAACTAAAACTAAAAAAACTAACTAATAATGAACTAAAAACTAACTAATAATAATAATTAATAACTAAACTAATAAACTAATAACAAAAAATTAATAAAATAACTAAACTAATAAATAATTACTAATAATAAATTAATAAAACCAAAATAAATAATAACTAAAATTCAACAACTAACTAATAAACTTAATAACTAATAAAAAACTAACTATACTAATAAAACTATAAAACCAAAAAATAATATACTAAATATACTAATAAAAAAACCAAACTAATAAACTAATATCTTATAATAACTAATAATAACTAACTAATAACTAAACTAATAAAACTAACTAACTAATATCTAACTAACTAAAAAACCTAACAAATAAACCTAAACTAATAACTAACTAACAAAATAATAAATAAACTAAACCTAATAATAATAACTAAATTCTAATAATTACTAAACTAATAACTAACTAAAAACTAATTAATAAAAACTAATAAACTAACTAATAATAATAATAACTAATTAATAACTAATAAATTAACAGCTAAACTAAAAACTAAAAACTAATAATAACTAAACTAACTAAAAATAATAATAACTAAAAACTAACTAAACTAACTAAAACTAATTAACTAAGTAAACCTAAAACTAATAAACTAATAACTAATTAATAAACTAATAACTAAACTAATAACTAATAATAGCTATAACTAAATAACTAAACTAATAACTAAATAATAACTTAAACTACTTAAAAACAAATAAAAACTAATAAACTAAAACAAATAACTAATAAAATCAAAATAATTAAATAAAAAAACTAAATAAGTAACTAATAACTAATAATGATTACTAATAACTAATAATAACTAATAATGATTACTAATAACTAATAATAACTAATAAGTAACTCATAATAATAAATAACCAAATAACTAATAAAATTAACTAACTAAAAATAACTAATAAAAAAACTAATAGAACTAATAAAGCTAATAAATAACTAAACTAATAACTATACCTAAAATAATAAAACTAATAATAAAAACTAATAAACTAATAAACTAAACTTAATAATAACTAATAAAAACTAATAATAAACTAATAACTAATAATAAATAATAATAATAATAATAAAAACTAGCTAACTAAAACTAATAACTAATAAAACTGAACTAATAAACAAGAAAACTAATAACTAAAAACTATTATCTAAAAACTAATAAACTAAACTAACTAATAATAACTAATAAAACCTAAACTAATAACTAATTATACTAAAAAACTAAACTAATGACTAACTAATAACTAACTAAAAAAAACTAAACTAAAATAAACTAAACTAATAACTAATAATAACTAATAATAACTAACTAAAACCTAAATAACTAATAATTAATAAAACTAATAAATAAATAACTAATAACAAATAACTAAACTAATAAAAACTAATAAATTAAACTAAATAATAATAACTAATAACAAACTAATAAAACTAATAAAAATAATAATTAATAACTAATAACTAATAATAATTAACTAATAAAACTAACTAACTAATAAGTAATAACTAATAAACTAATAACACTAACTAATAATAACTAAACCAATAAAAAACTAATAACTAATAATAACTAAAAATAACTGACTAATAAACTAACAAATAAACTAACTAATAACTAACTAAAATTAACTAATAAATAAAACTAATTACTAACTAATAAAATTAATAACTAAATAACTAATAAAACTAAATAAACTAATAACTAATAAATTACTAGCTAATAAATAATAATAACTAAACTAAAACCTAATAAAACTAATAACTAATAACTAAAACTAAAACTAAAACTAATAAACATAATAATAAAACTAAGAACTAACTATTATAAATAACTAAACTAATAATAATAAATAATAATAAACTAAAACTAATAAAACTAAACTAAAACTAAACTAATAACTAACTAAATGAACTAAAACCTAATAAACTAATAATAAAACTAAAAACTAACTAATAACTAAACCTAATAACTAATAAATTAAATAACTAAAAACTAAAAAACTAAACTAAAAAATAAATAAACTAAAATAAAATAACTGGTAACTAATAACTAAACCTAAACCTAAAACTAATAATAATACACTAACTAACTAAAAACTAATAACTAAACTAATAAATATATTAACTAATAATAATAATAATAAACTAATAAATAATAAAACTAAAAAAACTAATTATAAAACCAAACCTAATAAATTAATAAACTAATAATAATAACTAATAACTAATAATAACAAACTAATAACTAATAATAAATAATAATGATAATTAAACTAATAACTAATAATAACTAACTAATAACTAAAACTAATAATTAATAATAAACTAACAATAAAACTAATAATAATAACTAATAAAACTAACTAAACTAATATCTAAACTAAACTAAAAAATCTAATAACTAAAAACCTAAACCTAATAATAACTAATAACTAAACTAAATAACTAAACTAATAAATTAAACTAATAAAACTAATAAAACTAAACTAAGAAAACTAAAATAATAACTAAAAACTAATAACTAACTTAATAATAAAAAACAAATAAATAGCTAATAATTAATAACTAATAATTAATAACTAAAAAACTAATAATAATAAACTAATAAAACTAATAACTAAAATTAAATAACTAATAACTAATACAACCTAGTAAATAATAACTAATAATAATACAACCTAGTAAATAATAACTAATAACTAATACAACCTAGTAAATAATAACTAATAAGTAATAACTAATAATAACTAATAACTAAATAAAACTAAAATAATAACTAAACTAATAACTAATAATAAATAATAACTAAACTAAATAACTAAAACTACTAATAATTAATAATAACTAAACAAAAACTAATAAATTAATAATAACCAAAAACTAACTAAATAATAATAAACTAACCTAAACTAATAACTAACTAACTAAGTAAAAACATACAAACTAAACCTAATAAATTAATAAAATAATTACTAATAATAACTAAATTAATAAACTAATAAACTAATATCTAACTAATAACTAATTAATAACTAATAACTAACAATAACAAAACTAATAAACTAATAAACTAATAAACAAATAATAAATTAATAACTAAACTAATTAACTAATAAACTAATAACTAAATAATAAAATTAACTAACTAATAATAATTAACTACTAATAACTAATAACTAATAATAACTAACTAATAATAATAAAAACTAACTAATAAAACTAATAACTAATAAACTAAATAAAGCTAAAATTAACTAATAATAACTAATAAACTAAAATAATTAAACTAACTAATAAACTAACTAATAATAATAATAATGACTAAATAATAATAATAATAATAATAACTAATAAAATAAGTAATAACTAATAAACTAATAAACTAATAAATAAATAATAAATAACTAATAAACTAACTAACTAACTAATAAATAATAACTATTAATAAAAAACTAAATCACTAAAAACTAATAAAACTAAATAAACAAACATACTAAAATAACTAATAACTAAACTAAATAACTAACTAAAAACTAAATAACTAAAAACTAATAAACTAATAACTAACTAATAATAATAAACTAATAAAGTAAAAACCTAACTAATAACTAAACTAATAATAACTAACTAATAATAATAATAACTATACTAAAAAAACTAATAAACTAATAACTAATAATAACTAATAACTACTAATAAATAACTAAACTAAATAATAACTAAATAAACTAACTAATAAAAACTAAACTAATTAATAACTAATTAAACTAATAATATTATTAATAATAATATAATAACTAATAAAAACTAATAATTAATAAAAACTAACTAAACTAATAAAATAAACTAATAAAATAATAAATAAAAACTAAACTAAAAAACTAATAACTAAAATAATAATAACTAATAATAAAATAATAACTAATAATTAATAACTAAAAAACTAAAATAATAAAACAAACTTATAACTAAACTAATAATTAAACTAATAACTAACTAATAACTAAAAACTAATAACTAATAACTAATAATTAATAAACTAATAAACTAAAAAATAACTAAAGTAATTAATAACAAACTAAACTAACTAATAAAACTAACTAATAATAACTAATAATAACTACTAACTAATAACTAAATAACTAAAAATAATCATAAACTTATAACTAATGACTAACTAATAAAACCTAACCTAAACTAATAACTAATAATAACTAACTAATAATAACTAAATATATAACAAAAAAATGAAACTAATAACTAATAAAAATGTAAAAACTAAACCTAAAACTAATAACTAATAACTAATAAACTAATAATAAATAATAAAATAAAAGTAATAAAACTAAACTAACCAACCAAATAGTAATAAAACTAAAAACTAATAATAATAATAATAATAATAATAATAATAACTAACTAAACTAAAACTAATAAACTAAACAAACTAATAACTAACTAAAACCTAATTAACTAATAATAACTAAAATAACCTAACTAAAAACTAATAATAATAAACTAATAATTACTAACTAAACTAAAAAAACTAATAATAATAAACTAATAATTACTAACTAAACTAAAACTAAACAAATAACTAAAAAACTAATAATAACTAAATAATAACTAATTAATAAAACTAATAACTAAAAAAACTAATAATAACTAAAACTAATAAACTAATAACTAACTAAAACAAATAAACAAATAATAACTAAACTAATAACTAACTAATAACTAATAATAAAACTAATAAACTAATAAATTACTAGTAATAATAAACTAACTAATAAACTAATAACTAATAATAATAATAATAACTAAACTAATAATTAACTAATAATAACAAAACTAATAACTAGTAATAATAAAACTAATAATAAACTAATAACTAACTAAATAATATATAACTAACTAATAACTAACAAAAAAACTAATAATAACTAATAAAACTAATAAAACTAAACTAACTAACTGATAACTAATAACTAATAATAATTAACTAACAAATAATAACAACTAATAACTAACTAAAACTAATAACTAAAAAAATAAATAACTAAACTAAAAAACTAAAAAAATAAAAACTAGCTAATAAAAAACTAATAAACTAAAATAATAACTAAATAATAATATCTAATAAAACTAAATAACTAACTAACTAAGAAAAAAACTAACTAATAATAAATAACTAAAAAAACTAGTAAAACTAATAAAAAAATATAATAAACTAAAATAATAAAAATAACTAAATAAAACTAACTAATAACTAACTAAAACCTAATAACTAAATAACTAAAATTGATAAGAACTAAATAAATAACTAATAACTAAACTAACTATTAATAATAAAACTAACTAATAAAACTAATAATAACTAACTAAAAATAAAAATAATAACTAAACCTAAAAATAATACTAATAATAAATAACTAATAAAACTAAATAACTAAATAATAAAACTTAATAAACTAATAAAAAAACTAACTAACTAAAAACTAAACTTAATAACTAAAATAAAAATTAACTAACTAATAAACCTGACAATAGTAAATAATAAAACTAAATAAAATATATAATAACTAATAATAATAATAAAACTAAATAATAAATAACTAAAACTAATAACTAATAACTAATAATAACTAATAAATAAATAATCTTACTAAAACTAGCTCACTAATAATTACTAATAAAATTAATAAAACTAAAAAACCTAATAACTAATAATAATAAAACTAATAATTAAACTAATAAATAACCATAAAAACTAAAAAACTAAAAAAACTAATAACTAAACTAAATAACTAATAAAAACTAACTAAAATTAATAATAATAACTAACTAATAAAATTAAACTAACTAAAATAAACTAATAAACTATTAAACTAATAATAATTAATAATTAAAAAACTAATAAACTAAAACTAATAACTAAAATAATAATAAAACTAATAAAAACCTAAAAACTAACTAACTAATAAGAAACCTACTAACTAATAAATAAAAAACTAATGAATAACTAATAAACTAATAATAATAATAAACTAAAAAACTAACTAATAATAACTAAATAACTAACTCACTAAAAAACTAAACTAATAATAACTAACAATAAAACCTAATAAACTAAATAATAACTAACAAAAAAACTAACTTAAAACTAATAACTAATAATAACTAAATAATAATTAAAAATAACCAATAACTAACTAATAATAACTAAATAACTAATAAAAAACTAGCTAAAAGTAAACTAAATAACTAAACTCAAAAACTAACTAAAAAACTAATAAATAACTAAAAACTAATAATAAAATAAACTAACTAATAATAAAAATAAAACTAAACTAAATAACTAAATAATAAATAATCTAATAACTAAACTAACTAATAATAATAATAATAATAATAAATAATAATAGTGTAATAATAACTAACTAATAAAACTAAAATATCTAACTAATAACTAAATAATAAAACTAAACTAAACTAATAATAATAACTAAACTAATAACTAATAAAAAATAACTAAAACTAATAAGTAAACTAATAACTAATAAATAATAATAATAATAATAAACTAATAATAAACCTAATAAAAACTAATAAAATAAAATAAGAAATAATAAACTAATAATAATAACTAACTAATAAATAACTAAATAACTAATAAAAAATGATAATAATAAACTTAAAAAACTAATAAACTAACTAAAATAAATAAACTAAACTAATTATAATAACTAATAAAACTAACTAAAACTAATAAACTAAAACATAATAAACCAATAATAACTAATACAATAACAACAAGCCTTTATCCCACTAAGTGGGTTCGACTACATGAATCCTTCATCTCCATTGTGTCCTATTATGTGTCAAATTCTCATTTAATTCAAGTATACTAAGGTCATTTTTTATACATCTTAACCAAGTCTTTTTAGGCCTACCTCTACCTTTCTTAACATAAGCCAAATCTAATGCATCTACTCTCCTAACTAGGTCATCGGACGGCTGATGCTTTTTGTGGCCTAACCATCTAAGGCGACTCTCTCTAATCTTATCTTCCACTGGAGCTACTCCAACTTTTTCCCGAACATACTCATTTTGCATTTTATCTCTAAGAGTAAAGCCACTCATCCACCTAAGCATCCTCATCTCTGTAACACTTAACTTAGTCTTATGCTTCTCTTTTATTAGCCAACATTCTGCACCATAAGTCATTGCAGGTCTTACAACCATCTTATAAAATTTTCCCTTAAGTTTAAGTGGAACTTTTCTAGCACTCAATAGGCCAGATGCATTCCTCCACTTCAACCATCCAACTTGAATTCTACTAATAACATCTCCATCTATTTCACCATCATTTTGAACAATAGAGCCTAAATATCTGAATTGCTCACTCTTATTAATGACTTGTTCACCTAATGTCACAACACTACCACTAAAACTTCTACAACTAAAATTACACTCCATATATTCAGTTTTAGATCTACTTAAATGAAAACCTTTAGACTCTAAAGTTAACCTCCATAATTCAAGTTTCTCTTGGACTCCCTCTCCAGTCTTATCAACAAGAAGAATGTCATCAGCAAAAAGCATACACCAAGGTACATCTTCCTATGAAAGCCTAGTAAGAACATCCATAACTAAAGTAAAAAGATAAGGATAAACTAATAATAACTAATAACTAATAAAAATAACTAAAACTAAATTAATAACTAAAAAATAAAACTAATAAACAAATGAAATAAAATATTAAAATTAATAAAACTAAACTAATAACTAATAATAAGTAACTAATAATAATAATAAATAACTTATAATAATAATAATAACTAACTAAAATAATAACTAATAAAACTAATAATAACTAACTAATTAATTAATAAAACTAACAACTAGTAACTAAATAAAACAAACAACTAAATAACTAATAATAAAGCTAATAAATTATACTAATAAACTAATCTAACTAGATAAAACTAACTAATAAAAGAAAATAAAACTAAAAAACTAATAAACTAAAAACTAGAAACTAAAAACTAAAAACTAAAAACTAAATAACTAATTAAACTAATAAACTAAATAACTAAATAACTAAACTAGCTAAAAACTAATAATAACTAAACAAATAAACTAATAAACTAAATAATAATAACTAATAACTAACTAAAACTAATAATAACTAATAACTAAACAAATAGCTAAACCTAAATAACTAAACATCTAATAACTAAAAAACTAACTAATAAAAACAAAAAACTAATAAAATAACTAATAACTAATAAACTAATAGTAAAAATTGAATAATAGCTAACTAAAAAAATAACCTAAAACTAATTAACTAATAATTAATAAATAATAAATAATCAACTAAATAACTAACTAACTAATAACTAAAACTAGTAAACTAAATAAATAACTAACTAACTAATAATAACTAATAAACTAATTCTAACTAATAATAAATTAAATAATAACTAACTAATAATAGTAATAAATAAACTAATAACTAATTAAATAAGTAATTAATAATAACTAAATAACTAACTAATAAAACTAACTAAACTAAAAACTAATAAAACTAATAAAATAAACTAATAACTATTAAGTAAAATAAACTAATAACTAATAATAATTAAATAACTAATAATAAAACTAAACCTAATAACTAAAATTAATAAAACTAATAGAAAAACTAATAAATGAAAACTAAAACTAATAATAATAATAACTAATAACTAACTAACTAATAAATAAAACTAAAAACTAAACTAAATAACTAAACTAATAATAAAACTAACAAACTAATAAACTAATAATAAATAAATAAACTAACTAAAAATAATAAATAATAATAACTAACCTACTAATAAGATAAACAACTAAAAAACTAATAACTAATAAATACAACAATAATTAATAATAATTAAAACTAAATAAATAACTAACTAAAAATAATAATAAAATAAAATATAATAATAATAATAAAACTAACTAACTAACTAATAAAATAATAAACTAAAACTTTAATACTAATAAACTAATAAATAATAACTAAAACTAATAAACTAATAAGTAATAAAACTAACTAACTAAAAAAACTAAAACTAACTAATAACAATAATAATAATAATAAAACTACTAAAAACTAATAACTAAATAATTAATAAAACTAAATAAACTAATAAACTAATAAAAAATAAACTGAAACTAACCTAACTAATAACTAATAATAAACTAAACTAACTAACTAATAAATAAACTAAAACTAATGATAAATAAACCAAATAATAACTAAATAAACTAATAACTATTAAAATAAAAATAAATAATAAAATAATAATAAATAACTAAATAAATAACATAACTAAACTAATAAAAATAATAATAACAAAAATATAATAATAAACTAAAACTAAAAGTAACTAAAACTAAAATAATAATAATTAATAAAATGAAATAAAATAAATACTAATAACTAAAACTAAAATAATTACTAATAAAACTAATAACTAACTAATAAAATTAATAACTAACTAAAACTAATAAAATTAATAACTAACTAAAACTAATAAAACTAAACTAATAACTAATAAAAACTAAATTAAAATCTAAACTAATAACTAATAATAACTAATAATAAAATAATAAACTAAAATATAAATAACTAATAACTAATAAACTAAAAAAACTAATAACTAATAACTAACTAATAATAACTAATAATAAAAAACTATCTAATAACTAATAAAATTAAAATAAACTAAGTAACTAATAACTAATAATAAATAACTAAACTAAATAATAACTAAACTATTAACTTAAAATAATAACTAAAACTAACTAATAACAAATAAATAAATAACTAACTAACTAATAATAAAATAACAAAAACTAACTAACTAAAGTAATACAACTAACTAAAAACTAATAACTTACAAAAATTAATAAAATAAAAAGTAAATAATAAAACTAACTAAAACTAACTAACTAATAAATAAATAACTAATAACTAAACTTAATAAAACTAATAAACTAATTACTAACTAATAAACTAATAATAATAAAAATAACTAACTAAAAATAACTAATAAATAACTAAAAAACATCACTAAACTAATAAAATAATAAATTAATAATAAACTAATAAAATAATAAATAAAGCTAAATTAAAACTAACTATCTAATAAACTAATAAAACTAACTAATAAAACTAATTAATAACTAATAATAATATAAAAACTAATTAAATTAACTAATAATAATAATTAACTAATAATAATAAACTAATAATAACTAAAATAAACTAATAACTAATAACTATTAACTAATAAAACCTAAATAACAAACTAAACCTAAACCTAAAACTAACAAAACTAATAACTAAATAACAAACTAATAATAACTGATAACTAATAAATAAAACTAAAACTAATAAACTAAATAACTAAATAATAGCTCACTAAACCTAATAACTAAAACCTAATAAAATAATAACTAAAACTAATAAAACAAATAACTAACTAAACTAATAAAACTAACTAATAATAAAACTAATAATTAATCAAAACTAACTAAACTAATAACTAATAATAAATAAATAACTAACTAACTAATAAAATTAACTAATAAAACTAGTAATAATAAAGTAATAAACTAAAAACTAAAAAACCTAATAAAACTAACTAAACTAAACTAAAAAAACTAATAAATAATAAACTAAAAAATAAATAACTAAACTAATAACTAATAAAAAATAAAATAAAATAAACTAAAATTAAAAACTAACTAATAAAAAATTAATTAACTAATAAATAAACTAACTAAAACTAACTAAACTAATAATTAAATAAACTAAATAAACTAAACTAAACTAATAATAACTAATAATAACTAACTAATAACTACTAAATAAATAACCTAATAACTAATAAAAACTAATAATAAAACTAAACTAATAACTAACTAATAGTAAATAATAAGCTAATAACTAATAAAAACTAATAATAACTAACTAATAATAACAAACTAATAATAAAACTTAATAACTGAATAAACAAAAATACTAAACTAATAATAAACTAATAAACAAAAATTAATAACTAAACCTAATAACTAAAACAAACTAACTAACTAATAACTAATAAAATAAACTAATAACTAAATAATAAACTAACTAATTAATAACTAAATAACTAACTAATAACTAATAAAACCTAATAAACTAATAACTGACTAAAAGTAATAACTAATAACTAATAGCTAAAACTAATGACTAAAACTAATAACTAAAGCTAAATAATAAAAACAAAACTAACTAAACTACTAACTAATAACTAAACTAATAACTAAAGCTAATAATAATAATAAATAACTAAAAGTAATAAAACTAAAAACACTAATAACTAATAACTAACTAATAACTAAACTAATAACTAAACTAACTAAACAAATAAACTAATAACTAAACTAATAATAATAACTAATAACAAAAGCTAATAATAATACTAACTAACTAACTAAAACTAATAAAACTTAAAACTCTAATAACTAATAACTAACTAATAACTAAACTAATAATTAAACTAACTAAACTAATAAACTAATAACTAAATAACTAATAATAATGAAAAAAATAAAAAACTAAAAACTAAATAATAATAATAACTAATAACTAACTAAAAACTAATAACTAAACTAATAATTAAACTAAATAAATAATAATAACTAAACTAAAAACCTAATAAAACTAATAATAAAACTAATAATAACTAACTAAAAAACTAGAACTAATAAACTAATAACTAAAAGTTAACTAAACTAGCTAATAATAATAATAACTAACTAAAAACTAAACTAATAAATAACTAATAAATAAACTAATAACTAATAAACTAAAGTACTAACTAATAACTAATAAAACCTAATAAATAAACTAATAAAACTAATAACTAAAATTAATAAAATAAATAACTACTAAATAACTAACTAATAACTAACTACTAACTAATAGACTAATAAAACTAACTAATAATAAATAATAACTAATAATGAAATAATAACTAGAAAACTAAATAAAATTAAACTAATAACTAAATAACTAATAATAATAATAACTAAATAATAAAATAAACTAATAATAAAACTAACTTAAACTAACTAATAATAATAACTAATTAATAAAACTAATTAATAATAACTAATAATTAATAACTAAATAAAAAATTAATAATAATAAACCTAATAAAAATAAACTAAAACTAACAAAACTAACTAAAACTAATAAAACTAATAAAACTAAATAACTAAATAACTAAACAAATAATTAAAAAACTAAATAACTAACTACTAACTAATAACTAATAAATAATAACTAATAAACTAATAACTAACTAATAACTAAACTAATAATAACTAATAACAAAAACTAACTAACTAATAACTAAAACTAGTAATATGTAAACCCTAAACCCTAAACACTAAACCCTAAACCCTAAATCTTAAACCTTAAACCCTGAAACCTACAACTCTAAACCCTAAACCTTAAACCCTAATCCCTAAACCCTAAAAACCTAGAAACCTAAACCTAAACTAAATAAAACCTATAAATAAAATAAATAAAAAAAAACCTAAACCTAAATAAAATAATAAAATAAATAAAAATAAAAACCTAAACTAAAACCTAAGGCTAAACCTAAAAAATAAAATAAAATAAAAAATATAAACTAAACTAAAAAATAAAATAAACCTAAAAATAAAAACTTAATTAATTAAAAAATAAAATTTAAAATAAAAATAAAATAAAATAAAAACTAAATAAAACATAAACCTAAAAAATAAACTTAAAAATAAAATTTAATAATAAATAAATATAAAAACTTAAACCCTAAACTAAAAAAAATAAACCTAAAATAAAAATAAAATAAACTAAATAAAATAAACCTAAACGGAAATAACCCTAAAGCCTACACCATAAACCGTTAACTAATCGTAAACCCTAAAAACCTAAAATCATAAACCTAAACTAAATAAAACCTAAAAATAAAATAAATAAATAAACCTAAACCTAAATATAATAGAACAATAAGATAAAATAAAAACCTAAACTATAACCTAAACCTAAACTTAAAAATATAATTAAATAAAAAAAAAACTAAACTAAAATAAAATTATTAAAAACCTAAACTAAAGTAAATAAAATAAAATAAACATAAAGATAAAAAACTTAAATAAAATAAAAACTAAACCTAAAATAAAAATAAAATAAACCTAAAATAAAACTAAATAAAAACCTAAACCTAAAAAATAAACCTAAAATAAATTAAAAAAACTAAAGCTTAAACTAAATAAAAAAAACCTAAACCTAAAATAAAAATAAAATAAACCTAAACCTAAACTCAAAATAAAATAAACCTAAAAAACTTAAATAGTATAAAAACTAAACATAAAATAAAAATAATATAAACCTAAAATAAAATAAAATAAAAACTAAATAAAAACCTAAACCTAAAAAATAAACATAAAAAAAAGAAAACCTAATCCTTAAACTAAGAAAAAAACTAAACCTAAAAAAAACAAAATAAACTAAAAAATAAACCTAAACCTAAACTAAAATAACCCTAAACCCTAAAAACATAAAATCCTTAAACTAAACTAAATAAAACATAAAAATAAATAAATAAATAAACATAAACCTAAATAAAATAAAATAATAAGATAAAATAAAACCTAAACTAAAACCTAAACCTAAACCTAAACCTAATAATAAAGTAAATAAGAAATAAAAACTAAACTAAATTAAAATTATTAAAACCTAAGTTAAACTAAAAAATAAAATAAACTTAAAATAAAAAATCTAAATAAACTAAAATAAACCTATAATATAATAAAATAAAAACTAAATAAAAAGCTAAACCTAAAAAATAAGCCTAAAAATAGATAAAAAATAAAACCTAAACCTTAAACTAAAAAAAACCTAAACGTAAAATAAAAATAAAATAGACCTAAACCTAAACAAAAATAAACTAAACTAAAATAAATAAAACCTAAACCTAAACTTGAACCTAAATTAAATAAATTTAAATAAACTAAAAATAAACCTAAACCTACATTTTAAAATAAAACCTAAAAAATAAAGCTAAAATAAAAATCTAAAACCAAAACCTAAAAAAGTTAAATAAAAACCTAAACCTAAGCTTAAAAATAAAAAATAAAACCTAAACTTAAATAATAAAATAAAAATAAAACTAAACTAAAAAATAAACCTAGGCCTAAACCTAAAAAATAAACTAAAATAAAAAACCTAAAATAAATAAACTAAACTAAATAGAAATCAAAATAAACCAAAATATAAATAAAAAATAAAATAAACTAAAGTAATAATAAATAAATTAAATAAACCTAAACCTACGGTTTACTTAATTTAAGAAAATAAGAAAATTTTAAAAGAAACCCTAACCCTAAACCCTAAAACCCTAAACCCTAAATCCTAAACACTAAACCCTAAATAATAATAACTACTAAACTAAACTAAATAACTAATAAACTAATAACTAATAATAACTAATAACTAAACTAAACTAATAACTAGCTAACAACTAATTAAAACTAATAATAAAATAAACCTAAAAACCTAAACTAAACTAAACATAATAAAATAATAAATAATAACTAAAATAATAATAATAATAATAATTAATAACTAAAAAATTAATAAACTAATAATTAATAACTAATAAACTAACTAACTAACTAATAAATAAAAACTAATAATAACTCATAAAAATAAACAAAATAACTAAAAACTAATAAAATTAAGTAAACTAACTAACTAAAATAACTAATAAAAACTAAATAACTAAAATAAAATATAATATAATACTATCTAAATAAATAACTAATTAAAACTAATAAACTAAAAACTAACTAATAATAATAAACTAATAAACTAAAAACCTAACTAATAACTAAATAACTAACTAAACTAATAATAACTAACTAATATAAAAATAACTAAACTAAAAAACTAAAAAACTAATAACTAATAATAATTAATAACTAATAATAACTAATAACTAATAATAAATAACTAAACTAAATAATAAGTAAATAAACTATCTAATAAAAACTAAACTAACTAATAACTAACAAAACTAATAATTAAACTAAAAACTAATAATTAAAAATAATAATAATAATAATAAACTAATAACTAATAAAAACTAACTAAACTAATAAACTAATAAACTCAACATATGCCTTCCACAGAGCATTTCACACAGTCCCATACCCTTTCCCAAGCTCTTTGTGCACTCCACCATAGGTGAGAATAGGCCTTGCTCGAACCCAAGAGCTCCATCCATCCAAAATTCCAAAATATCCACCAAACCCAAGTTAACTCTTTCCACAACTTCACCTCAATCTGGCGAACCGAAATGAATTATTTCCTGAGCAATTTGAGCACTAAAAGAAGTCCTTAGACAAACTCCAACGAGCTTTACGGTGGCGTTTGATTGACAGAGCAATCTATAGGGAGGCAGCTCAAGATCTTCTTAATAGAGCTTCATCTCTTCAAGACAAAGCTACCTCTATCGATGGACCACCAATCTATATCTTTTGACAAGGTAAAAATTTAACAACTGTAGTTTCTTCCCCTAGGTGTTCATCTTTTTTGAAGTGCACTATGATTTCATATGATTTCCATTGTAGGATCCTCTTAGATTTCTTTTCTGATCATTTTTGAATCAATTTCACAGTCGAATGAGATTTACTGAGCTCAGATTGAGTAGTAGAAGGTAGACGGTGTCTGTCTTCCAGTGCTTATGGGATAAGGAATCATCGTTCATTTATTCCTCATGATTTGAAAGGATGACTGTGATTAATCATGCTAGAAATTTTGATTTAATCCTTTTGAAATCATGGGTTTAATCTCGATCATCTGATCAGAGATCAGAAAGCTGAGACTAAATCGCATCTACCGCCACTAAGTCAATTGATGTGTTGGACGGTTTAAATAACAAATACCATGATGTTACATGGAAAGCACTGCTGCACCAGTGAATGCATGGCGATGATGTTTTAAAAGGATAATTAGGCTTTAAAAATGTAATTAAATGACCAGAACTCCAAAAAAATCATAACCAATTGTAGAAAAATTCAAAAAATACAAATAAACCCATTTTGGAAAGATTAGACAAAGGAAAATTTAATAAAATTACTAATTTATGTCTAGTGGATAATTCTTAATTAAGGTTTGAAGTTTAAGCTAATTATCTTAATTAAGGCTTAATTACATGGTTGAGAATGTGCCCGGCCACATCAACCTTTTATTCTTTCATAAAATTCATATGTTTGATTATTGTGTTTAGATTATGCAATAGAAATGGCATGCTTATCATATGTTTCTTAAAGTGTGATGATTTGATGTGTGGTTTGGATGTGATAGGCTCTTTAGGACAAAATTAATATTTTTATCCTCACTAAATTACTCATAACTAAATTTTAATACAATTCATAACCTCACCTTAAAGCCTAGGTTCATAATCAAGAGAAATAAAATATTTATCAACCCCTTAGCTGGATGTTGTATGTTATCACACCATGCATATCATCTTGTATGACGCTTGAATAGGGAGGATCTCCATTCTTGCACAATAAGGGATATGCTTGACATTTGAGGGCAATCCATTGTAGTGGAGAACATCTCCTCCAATTGATTTAGCCCACAATCTTATTTCATCATGCATATAAGATTTAGTCCAACCTAGCTATCTTGCATCTACATAAGAAACCTACATGATTTTGTCTATCCTCTTATGGAGGTAAACCTTATGTCCCATTTTCAACTTAGACTTGTGCTTATGTGAAATCATCTTAGATTTAGGTTCAGAGGATACTTACTTCCTTTGGGCTATGAGTATAAGTCCTTATATCTTAGGCATTTCCATAATCTTGTGTTGATGAACTATAAACCCTATCATTCTAATAAGATTTCAGCTTAAATAAAAAGTAAATTCTCTCTCTTAAATATGTAAAGCCTCACTATCTGAGGGAGCACTCATTAGGCTTTCTAGTGTCATAGGTGCTCCCCACTTATCCTCATTTGGAATCCATAAATAAGTATTCTTATTTGAACTCTCTTATTTATTTTCCATAAATATATAATCCTTTGATAGTTTAGCTTTAAGGTCATTGGAGGTACTTACTGACTACTTTAATTGAGATTGTTGGTAGAAAATTCTTATTTTCTAAGATGTAATTAACTATGGAAGCTTTCTTCCATAGGGAACTAAAAAATCTAACATAAAATAAACCCTATTCTACTTCTCAATGTAAAGTAGAAAAGATCTCCATGTAGACTAATGCTTAGAGTCCTTATTAGGTGGTTAGGTCCATTATTGGGTGATGTATCCATCTCCAGAGATGATACATCATACCTCAATCCTACACCCTCACTTCAATAAGTATCCCCTAAGATCTGTGAGGTGTCCTTACAGCTACAAATTAAAACACCACAAATTTTTTTGGTGACTTTGCTGGGGAGTGTTCCTCTCTCCATTCTTAGTAATCAATCATTATCCTCAAACATCGATAGTGGACTTATATTTTATGTAAGCCCAAGACTATCATTCTTTTCATTGGGCACCCCCTTTTTTCTCCCTTAGGTGTGGTCAACATCCTTTAGGTTTTAGGACCTCACTCTAGTGATCTTAAAACCCTATTTGACCTCAAATAGATAAGAAAGATTAATAAAAAAGTCACCTAAAATAAATTAAATAAAGTCAAGAACCTCTTACCACTAGCATGATAAAGTAAGGTTCATCCAGCTTCCTCAAAATTCATTTGAACTCGCTTTCTGTGAAGTTCAAAATAAATAGAACATTTCTCCTAAAAAACGTTTTCTGAATTTGTCCAATATATATATATATATATATATATATATATATATATATATATATGAACCCCATCTAGCATAATAAAATTTGTTAAATGAGGGTTTCAATTTAATGTCAAGTCAAAAGAACATCAACTAAAGCAAGGCCTAATTTTATGACATTCTTTTCTAGCAGTAAAGAGGAAAGTCCTATTTCTATTTCTTTCAAGTAGTCAGTCATCATGTCTTCTAGAAAGCTCATCTTTTCCTTTGTTTTAGGTGTGGATTTGACTATGGACAAAGCCATACTCACCTCATCCCCAAACATCATGTTTTTCCTTGGGTTTGAGCACTTTAAAGTTACTTGTGATGGTCCTACCCTTAGCACAGTGAGTAGGGTGGAAGTGGATGACAAAAAACCACTTCGTCAATTTGATCTCCAGTTAGATACAAAGTTCTCTTTCTTAAAGAGAAAAACCTTAGAGGTTCCCACACCACGAGTACCACTTGTGCCTACCATAGTTTCTACTAAGACTACTACCGCCTTTGTCGCAGTACCAGCTCATAAGGGGAAGTCAATTTAAGCATTTGAGATTGTTTCCCCTACCTTCGAGGTTGGTACTAGCTCCCTGCCATGCTCCCTTGACCAAGACTCAGCGTCGTAATAAGAATAGGAAGATCAAGAAGTATTATAAGTGCATGGCCAATTAGGTTGAGGAAGCATCCCATGTAGCTGATGAGGTCGTGAGACCTCTCTTCTTTTTGGTGGTAGTAGGTTTCACCCTCTCACTATAGAGAGTGAAAGATGTTAGGAGGATAACAAAATCACCCCCATGACCCAAAAAATATAAACACATAATAGGGAGAGGAGGAAGCCCTATGCTTATCTGAGGTCTGTGCTCAAGAGAGTATGGAGAGTCCATGGACATTCTGAGTCTGCCACCATTCATGACTTGAGAGGAGTGAGGGATTAGATCTATAGAGAGAAGGGCATGGTGGCCAAGGTTGCTGCCCAAGTAGGCAAGAGAGATAGCAGGAGGTTTTCCAGATAGTCAGCGACCTCAAAATTGATTGACCATCCTGATCAGCAAACTGATAGTGCATATCATTTGGACAAGGTAATCCTTACTGGTTCCAGTCATAGAAGAAGACCTTCGATTGAGAGACAATCAGTGTCACCACTACCACACCTCTCCACTCAATGACCACCATCACTAGTCTATTGCCCATCATCCAAAGTGCTAGTAAATATCATAAATTAGCATCTAGAGAAAAGACATCCCCTTGGTGATACGATTACATCCCAAGGCACCACACTCCATCTACTCCATTGATTGAGGTAAGGCTGAGCTCTCCCGATCGACTTCCCTCCCCAATGATAGAGAGGAAAGAGTGGTACCCCAAGAGCATCATAGTTGCTTGACCACTGCAGCTAGAGGAGAAGGAAGAAGGAAATGTTGGATTGACTCCCATGGTTC
This sequence comes from Cymbidium sinense, assembly GCA_021442155.1. Lineage (NCBI taxonomy): Eukaryota > Viridiplantae > Streptophyta > Magnoliopsida > Asparagales > Orchidaceae > Cymbidium > Cymbidium sinense. The sequence continues at coordinate 73,564,029 of CM038227.1, read as the reverse complement.
TTGAGCCGGTCAGAAGTGACACTGCTCCTATCTAGAACATACAATGCATCACCTCTTGGACACTCCAAGTGAGTCACATATGTCTAAGTAGTTCTAGCTAGAGTGGATGTCCAATCATTAGAGAAGATATTAGAGGACTATCATGCCACAATGATGCAAATAGTTGGAGATGATCATTCTGACCAAGAGGAGGGTATGATAGAATTCAACATTGACGAGGATGACCTTTTGGATGAAACTGCTAAAGTCCACATGGTTGATACCTAAGGATCTTGCTTAGGAACAACCTAGCCGGCTTCGGGGCATTGTAAGAAATGTGAGGCATCAGACTCACCTCAATGCCTTCTCCAACAAATCAAGCTCAAGTATGATCAGATCAATAGGATAGAGAGAAGAGTAAAGGAGTTAATGGTAGTGGTACTAGCATTGCAGAATCAAGCACCTGTCTCATAATCCACTCCTATAGACACCGATATGCCTGAGTTAGTGCATATCCTATATCATACCAAAAGCACTACTCCAATGGATGAAGATACTGGTAGCCTGTATAGGAAGACAACTGATAGTACTTTCATGCATGAAAAACACATTAAGCAGATGGTAGAACAACAAGTGAAGGAGGCATTGGAATAAGCCCAAGGGAGCATAGTGGTTTCAAAGGGTAGACCCTATATAGAGGAATTCAATATAGTTCAATTCCCTAAATGTTTTATGCCACCATCCTCCAAGGTATTTAATTGTAGTGGGAACCCTAGGTAGCACATTGCACATTTCAGAGGTAGTTGTTGCATCACCGGTGGTAGTGACGCCATAATCTTTCTGCAATTTGTTAGTAGTCTCTTTGGAGTGACCTTTGATTGGTACATCAAACTACCCAATGGTTTGATGAAGTCTTTTGTGGAATTAGAGTAGCATTTTATCAAGAGATTCACAGGAGCTCAACAAAGAGTGATTATAGGGGACCTCATTATAGAGAAATAAAAAACCAATAAGTCCCTTGTCGATTATATTCTCAGATAGTAAAATCTGAGTATAAAATGTGAACCACACCTACAGGAGCAACATGCCATTGGAATTCTACTCAAGAATATTCATGGCCCAGTCACTTTCATGCTTAAGTGCTTTACAACAAAGACATTTAAAAAAGTAATTAGTAAGGCGGCTAACCTACAAGAGGAAGCCAAATAGTTATTCTTCTCAAACCAGTCATCAAAGCTTAAACCATAGAAAATGTTTAAGAAGAAGCCATATTCAATAGTAGCTATGGATAAGGGGAAGTAGCTAGTGAGAGCATAGTTTGAGAGGCCCAGAGCTCAGTAGCCTTCACTCCCACCGCCACTACCTCGGCCACCACAAAGGTCATCCTAGCATCATATACAGTAGTGATACCAGTATCCGCCACTAGGTAGTTACTATCCACCTACTCTTGTCGATTAGCTTAACAAGCCATACTCATTCAAGAGCGAGGTAGAAAGAAGATTTTTTAAGAACCTTCTGAAGAAGCATGATTTTTAGCTACCCAACTCTAGAAAATTGGAGGAAGTAGATATAAGTGATTATCCTAACTACTTCCACTACCACCATATACTAGGACATGTCTTAGAGGATTGCTTTAAATTAAAGGATTGAATTATGCGTAGCTACAAGTCTGAAGCCATAGTGATCCCCAAAGAATACTTAGTAGAACAACCTTTTGGTTCTATTAAAGTTGTCTTTGGGGATACATCCAACCCTCTCAAGACAAAAGAAGGTAGGAATATCTCTTTATCCTGTACCTTTAAAAGATTATTTCTAAAATCAAAAAATGTTTTCTACAGGTTCCCGACTAAGCTCAGATCTCCAACACTTAAGAAGGTTTGTTAGTTGTGAGGGAGAACTTGGGGAGGGTGGCCAGCAAGAACCATCATATGCCCAAGATAGTTCCATAACACCACCATCATTCGAGTCCAACATTCTTCCTCCTACTATTGCAGTTATCACATCTACTAGCTTCATCACCACTAGTAAGAGTGTTGTATCTGTGGATGAGGGCACCAAGCCACTCATACCACTTACTTTTACTTGACTTTTTCCATGTACTACCAAAATTGAAGAAATCAATGAAGAAGAATGATTCCGCATACATCGTGTCTATTTTTAATGATCTTAGTAATTCTATTCCCATAGATAGTTCTCCAGGTCATAATAATAACAATATGAATAACTCCAATCACTTCCATTCTAATTCAAAAATAGATTGCTCTTTTTTGAATCTTCTGATTTCACCACTCAAGATAGATTTGGAGTCATCCAACTTCGATGATTCTTTAGGAGAAGTTGTAGGTATACTCGATGACCAGGTAGAACTTTTCATAAGTTCCACATCACAAGAAGTCATTGAAGTTAACCTCTATAGTGATAAAGTTGTACCTCCTAGGGTAGCACCTCAAGATAAGGGTAAATAGGTCATGGGTTCCAGTGAGCAGATAATCCCTCCACAAGATGCTCCACCCTTGGATATGCTTGTGGAGGACCAACCTAAAGTTGATTACAACATCCTAACACACCTTAGAAATTTCCAGCTAAGTTAAGCATATATGACGCCCTTATTTTATCCAAAGAGATGAGGAAGTCACTAGTCAAAGCATTGCTTGACTCGAAAATATGCTTAGCTCAATTGGCCGCTATTAATCCAACTAGAGAGGAGGAATGTTTTTCAAAGGAGGTCTTAAGAGTCACATTCTCAGATGAAGACTTGCTATTGGGGTCAATAGAACACAACTGCCCCCTCTACAACATTGTTGATGTTGGCAAGTTCAGGCTATCCAGAGTATTGGTTGATCTAGGTGCATCAGTGAAAATTATGAGTTTGAGAACCCTGTCTACTTGAGGATCGACATCTATAAACTCCAATCTGAGAAGAAGATGTTGAAGGGATTCAATGAGCAAGGTGAGAGGGATTTAGGCTCCATAGTGTTACCTTTGGAAATAGACGATTGGAAGACTGAAGCCAAGTTTCACATAATAGATTCTGATACATCTTTCAATGCTTTGCTAGGACAACCTTGGATTCATAAGAACAACTTGGTCCCATTCTCTTTACATCAATGTATCAACTTGATGAATCATTGAAAGAATTAATATATTTACCGTTTGATTAGTACTCACCTAGTGTTCTTAATTTAGCAAAGAAAGGTTTAATTCCACATACATGGTCTAAGCACAGGTCAGAGTATTTCGAGAGACTATGAGACAACAAGTGCAAGAATTCTCAATCAAGATTCAGACTAGGCTTTGGTATAGCAGGTATAGTGGATGATGACCATTACTGCCTGATCCTTGCTAATCATTTGGAATCTGATAGGTTCTCCTTAAACAACATTAACTCATATGAGAAAGTGTGTTTAAAAAGTTTAGATGACTCAGATGAGCTCAAAGTGAAAGATATACCCCCAAAATTTGAAGAAGAAATTAATTCAACCATCGATGAACTCAAAGAAATCAACTTAGGGGCAAGACAATGGTCCAACATATGTCGACTCCTTGTTGAGTGAATCAAACCAATGACTTAGTTAGGCTACTCATTAAGTTTAAGGATTTTTTTGCATGGAGTTATGAAGAAATGCCAGGATTAGCTCCTAAAGTAATGGTTTATAAGCTAGCAATATAGCTTGATGCTAACCCCATCAAGCAAGTTCCTAGACGCATTTGATTGGAATTGAACAACATGTCATTTTTATAGTCAAGAAATTGATTGATACTGGTTTCATCCGGGAGGAAAAATACCCCACCTTGTTGGCTAGGGTCATTCTAGTTAGGAAGAAAAATGGCCAAATTTGCATATGCATGGACTTTAGGGATCTTAATAAGGTATGTACAAAAGATGAATTCTCATCACCGATATTAGAATTGATGGTGAACATTGCCTCATCTTAATCAGCCTTTTTTTTCATGGATGGTTCATCTGGATATAACTAAATAAAGATGACACCTGAAGATGAAAGGAACACTACTTTCAAAACCCCGATTGAAATCTATTGTTATAAGATCATGCCTTTCAGCCTCAAAAATGTTGGCGCTACATACCAGTAGGCCATGACTCAAATTTTTGATGAACTCATTCACCACCAAGTTGAATGTTACGTAGATGATCTCGTGATCCTAAGTAACGAAAAGAAAGTCAATCTCTTTAACTTGAGAGTAGTTTTTGAGCAGTTAAGACAATATAACCTTAAAATGAACCCTCTTAAGTGTGCATTCGGAGTAACTTCAAGAAAGTTCTTATGGTTTCTTATCCTACACTATGAAATTGATATCAACTTAGAAAAGATTAAAATGATAAAGAAAATGCCACCCCCTAAAAGTCTAACCCAAATCAGATCTTTCTAAAGGAGGTTGGCATATCTAAGGCGCTTTATATCCAACCTATCATGTAGTTGTCAGCAATTCTTAGCACTAGTTAAGATGTCAAGTTCAAGTGGGATGACAAATGCCAACATGCATTTAAAAGCATCAAGCAATATCTTATGACACAAGCAATCCTAGCCGCCCCTTATCCTGGACAAACCTCTTATACTCTATACTGTAACATTAGATGACTCGCTAGGTGCCTTGTTGGCCTAGGGCAACATTGAGGGGAAATAGAATGCACTTTACTATCTCAGCCATTATCTAATACCTGTTGATGTGAACTATCCACCCATTGAGAAGCATTGCCTAGCTTTAATCTTTGCAGCCTAGAAGGCACAACACTATATGCTCTCTCATAAAGTAAACTTGATTTCTAGAGTCAACCCACTGTAGTATTTCATGACACGATTGATGCTATCCGGACGGTTGACACGATGGTCTATGATTTTATCATAGTTTGACATCACATTCATACCCCTCCGTGTGGTGAAAGGACAAGCACTCGTTGACTTCCTAACTGTGTATCCACTTTCTGTAGATTCCTTGCTCAGTGATGATCTCCCTGATGAAAAAATCATGAACTTAAGGGATGTCAACATCTGCCGTTGGAAGATGTACTTTGATGGTGCAGCTTCTTCTCAAAGAGGAGAAGAACCATAATCTGCTCTCATAGATAAGACAAGGGTAGGGATAATCCTCCTCATGCTAGACCATGATATGATGAAATTATCATATCTTTTCTTTGAGCCTTGCACCAATAACGAAGTTAAATATGAGGCTCTGATCGTCAATCTAGAGTTAGCCATTTCACTAAGCATTTAGAGTATCATAATCTTCGGGGATTCAAAGTTATGTGTCAATCAGATTGTTGGCTCTTATAAAGTTCCAAAGCCCAAACTCCATCACTATTATAAGTATACCACAAAGTTATTAGCCCAGATCTAGAAGGTCAAAATTTATAAATTTTCATGAGGAGAAAATACCATATCTGATGCCTTATCCAAATTTGCCAAAGAGTTGGTCTATCTGGAAGATGAGTCTATATCAATAAAGGTTCATAATAGGCAAGTTACTCTTCTTTGATATTGAACTATCAATAAATACACTCTTAAAGGGAAGATTACCATTGCCAAAAAGGATGAGGAGTTCGATTAAAGGTAACCATTCATTGATTACTTGAACAAAGACAAGATGCCTCAAGAGAAATCTTAAGCACATCAAGTAAGGCAGAGGGCACTCTCCTACACCCTCATGGATGGCATCTTATATTGACAGTCTTTCAATCATATTTGGTTACACTATTTAGACAAACATGAAGCCCATAAAATCATGATTTAGGTTCACTCAAGATTATGTGGAGCTCATCAATTCTGTCCTAAGATGAAAGCTCAAATCAAGTGAATTGGGTATTACTAGCCAACGATGATCATGTATTGCATGGATGTAGCAAAGCGTTGTCACCAATCATGGGGTGGTCTTACACAAACCACTCAACATTCTACATCCAACTTTGACCTCATGTATATTTATGTGTTGGGACACTAACATAGTGAGTCCGATTGATACTCCCTCATCTAAGGGCCATCATTTCATTATAGTAGCTACGAACTACTTCTCCAAGTGGGTGGAGGTGATTCCATTCAGGGAAGTAAAAGCTCAGCACATGCTCCAATTTTATAAAAATCATATCATGTATAGATTTGGAGTGCCCCGCCGAATCATATCCGACAATGGTATCGCCTTCAAGAGCACCATAATCAGCAACTTTTCCTAGAGACGCAACATAGATTGGAGGTATTCTACCATCTACTACCCCTGAGTGAACAGTTTAGCAGAAGCCTTTAATAAAACTCTCATCTAAATACTAAAGAAAATTCTTGACGATAACAATCGACAGTGGCTTGAGCAGTTAGTTGAAGCATTATGGGCTCATCGTACTACTTATAAGACTCCAACATAATCTACCCCATTCTGCTTAGTGTATGGGTCTGAAATCATTCTATCATTAGAGGTTCAACACCCATCACTATAAATAGCTATGGGTAGTAAAATCACTACCGAGTAGAATGCTAAGTTGCGATTAGAAGAACTTGTAGGTTTGTAAAAAAGATGATCACAAGCATGTTAGAACCTTAAGCTGTATAAAGCAAGTATGGTTCAAGCTCATAACAAGTTGGTCCGCCTTAGAGATTTTTAAGTTGGAGAGCTTATTTTAATTCTAAGGAGACCAATTGTAGCCCATCATTAGATGGGAGGTAAGTTTGAACCTACTTGGGAAGGTCCTTTCACCATAGAAAAGGCCTACCAGGGTGGATCTTATTAACTCATCAATCATAAAAGAGAACTCCCGATGCTCCCAATCAATGGGCACTATCTAAAGAAATATTATGCATGAACAATGTCCCAGATAATTTTTCATCAATAAAAACTCTATTTTGATTGAATTATTTTGCAAATTAAAAATGCTTTCAGTTACCAAACTTTTGATGTGTCTTGGATAGGTGTAAGAGAACCCGAGCGGCATCCTAGACCTTATCAGCATAATACAAATACAAAATTGCACACAAACACAAACAAGTCAAAAACAAATCCAATCACCATGGGCTACTTTGAGTCGAGATAAGACCCCTAATGGCCCACACTCAGTAGTTGCTCTAGGTCAGGCTCGATTCACTACTTGGCTAGTGTGTCTCCCTAGTGTTCAATTTTATTTAGAAGAATGTGAGACCCCATGCTTTCTTCCTAGCTTGACCGCTGTACATAAATGGGTGCATTATTAGTTTGGTAAAACTTGTTGCATCACTAATAAGCTACCCCGATGGTTGGCTTTGCTTAAGAAGATGTGAGTCTTTGAGCTTTCTTCTTAAACTATTCATCGTACACTGATTGGGTCCAAATCTACACATCCGAGGATTAGGGTAAGATCCCTAGTGACTCCTATTCCTCTTGACTACTTCAAGTTCAGGTTCAATCCTTCTTTGTGGCTCCCCAGTTTGTAGTCACCCTAGGTCAGATAATAACTGTCTAGCCAATGACATACTATCCCGATGATCAGTTTCACTCAGGAGGATGGGATACCCCAATACTTTCTTCATAGATTGATCATCGTAAACCAACGATCAACTTAGGTTGGCTGGTGTTTGCTTTCCTGATAGTAACCACCTAGTGGATAACACCGCTTAAGTAGATGTGAGTCCCCCCGCTTTCTCCTCGCGTTGATCATCGTATACCTATAGGATTTATATTTCAAGGATTAGGATAAGATCCCTAGTGGCACCTTCCCTATGGGCATTTTATTTAGATTACATCTTCTTGACCCCATATAGACATGACCTAGGTTACTATCAGATTGGATAGTTTTCCTTTCCTAGTAGCCACCCCTATGGTTGTAAGCTCAGTACTGTAGATGTACAGACTATCCTCTGGGCTAGTAAATCTAAGATAGGCCAAAGCCCCCGTGGCTCCTTCTTAGTGTGGCTCATCGCAAACCAACATGGTCCACACTAAATAAATAAATAAATAAAACAACATCTCTTGTGGATTAAGATAAGACCCCTAGAAGCACCTCTTTCCAAGAAGGCATCTTAAGGCATCCTATCCTTTTGGGTAGTGTCATCAAAACTTTCTATAGGAATCACCTCGACTATCCAAGCTGAGATAAGACCCCTAGAGTTCCTCACTTGGTAGTCACCCTAGGTCGAGTTTGACTCACTGTACAATTAATGGGTCACCTCGATGGTTTATTATGCTTTAAAAGATGTGAGTCTCCGAGCTTTCTTCTCAGTTCAGCCATGCATAAGCGATGAAGCGACCACTGGGTTGGATAAAGCTGTAGATTGGCCATTTGAGTTAGTAAGTTTACGGTAAGTCTAGGCTTTTGTAGCCCTTCTTTAGTATGACTCATCGCAAACTAACAGGGTCCATATTAATGCAGTAATCAAACACAAGTCTAAACCGAATCACCAAAATCAAATAAAAATAATCAATATAATTAAGTTAAATCAACCATAAATTCAATCAAATCTCATCAATACTTAACAAATCTCTATTCATCCTTTTAGCATGAATCAATATATAATCCAACCAAATTCATGTGTAATCCCCAATGGATCATTCTTTATAACCTTGACACAAAACCAAGTCATATAAAAATCAAATGCGGACAATCCTTCTTTTATGCCCTTCGTATGAAACAAAATGAATTGAACTGCATTGGGATCCTAGTTGAATCTGCCCCTCCACTTAGGCAAGGATAGTCATCATTAGTGTTCATGACCTTCCCGGATGCTTCTTGACCATCTCAATCAATGGCAATATGTGCGGTGTCCCTGGTACAGTGTGCCTTGCCAGTTATACCACACTAATTGGGGATCCTTTTGTTGATCTCACTTCTAGAGTGAGAATTAGACTTTCTCATCTTAGACTTAGGAACCTTCTAGAACATTGAATTTCTTTAGTGCTAAGACACTTCTAGTGATTAAGGGAACACTAAACCTAATCTTAGAGACTTAGAGAACATAACCCTTAGCCAAAAGTTTACTTTAGGACAAATAAGTTCTACTTATCCTATGGTCTAAACCAAAACTCATGCCTATCCATTCATCCAAGCTTAAGCTCATGTAAATAAAACACAACCAACCTCAAACCTATTCAATTAATCTTAATTGAATTTTGTTTTTTCAATCCAAGCTCCAAGATAAATTAACTTGGACCTTAACCCATGCTAACACATTTGATCTTAATAGTTCAAATGAGCCAAAACCTAACTAAGCCCAAATCAATTATGATCAAAGCACTAATCAACTCTAAATCCATCATTGAACACCTCTCAACACTTAATTGACACCAACTCAACCCAATTCAACCTAATTAACCCAATTGGACCTTGACCCAATGAGACCTAAATGACCAGTTTCATCCAAACTCCAATACAACCTAAATTGGATTAAGTCAACTTATCCAATCCCTTCCATAATGATTGTTGATCATCGTTGATCACTGTGCAATCAATTGGATCAAGTCAAAATTTGACTATAACCCAAGTTGACCCAATTAACCTAAAGGGCCAAATTGGGCCAAATCTCATTTCAATCCAAAATGATTATAACCAATGCATCTAATCAATCATAAATTATTAAGCACCTACAATAATCAATTGAAGCCAATTTGACTAAGCCAAACTAATTAACTTACTTAGCCCAAATTAACCTAAAAGGTCTAATTGAACCAAATCATTCCCTAATCCAAATAAATTCAAACCAACACCTACAATAATTTCAAAATGATCAATTGAACATAAAATTAACCCATGCCCAAGCCAATTTGTCCAATTTGGTCAAATCGGCTAACTTGACCCATTTGACCCAAATTGAACCATATGAGCTAAATTCAAATTCAACCCAATTGGAATCAAACCAATTGCACCAATGCATTCAAAATGACCAATCAAACTCACCCAAACTATTAGTTTGACCCAATTTAGTCAATTTGGTCAACTTAACCCAATTAAATCCATTTGACCCATATGGGTCAAATTGAGCCAAACCCAACCAAACCAAGGCTAAACCCAACCAAACTTGGCACGACTCATCCTTGGGTCACCATGGGCATGCCGAAGTGTGCCAAACCCATAATAAACCTAGCTTGGGTCAAACTCATTGAACCAAGCCCTCCAAATGGGACAAAATACCCATCTGGGTGGGTTCTCCAACTCCCCACCCCATGATAGTCACCTTTAGCTCTTCATGGACAAGAGGACCACTGACCCAACCTAACCCAAGATTATTGGGCTTAGACTTTAGCCATGATAGGGTGAGGCCCATGGAAATCCATTGGTCCACCTAAGGGAGGCTGTACACCCCATGCTAGACCACTACACTCCTTCAACCTCTCACCCTCAACCACCTCAGCAGTCCCCTGCCACCTTTGAGCACCTACCCCGATCGGACAACTGGTAAAGGATGAACCATCTTAGCCCTTCATTTACATAGGGAGGAGAGTATACTCCTCCTCATGGATTCAAACTCAACACATACATTCCTCAAAGAATTTTGTATAGTCCTATACCCCTTTCCGAGCTCTTCATGTGCTCCACCGCCAGTGAGACCAGCCCCCGATCGAACCCGTCGGGAGAGCTCCATCTATCCATGCCTCCAAAGTCTCCATAAAACCCAAATTAACTCTTCCCACACCTTTACCTCACTCCAATGAACCAAAATGAATCATTTCTCGAGTGATTTGAGCACTAGAAGATGCCACAACATAAAATCTGGAGAGCTTTACTATAGCATTTTGTCATGTGGTGAATATTTTTATTTTTATCTTCACCTAAATGAATTAAATAAAAATAAAATAAACAACACTTTTTTGGACACCATGTAGATCTGTAGATGTTCTTATTAGGGTGATCATGTGAGATATTAAAGAATGGTGTACTATCTCGAGAGATAGAAGTCACCATCCTACAATGGACCTAATCACCTTAATAAGGACTCCTAAGGAATGATGGGTCTTCGAATGTACCATAGATTCTTCCCCCACTTTACAAAAAAAGTAAAGTAGGGTTTATTTTAAACTGGGTTCGTTAAGTTCCCCGTGGAGTCAAACCCCCATAGTTAATTACATGTTAAGGAATGAGATTCCTTAAGAATACTCTTGATTAAGGTAAATGATTGTTGTCTCCAAAGATTTTAAAGATAGGACTATCAATCAATTAGTTATTTTAGAAGATCAAATGAGATTGATCAAAAGAAGGGAGTTATTATTGAAACTTAAGGGAGATAAGTAGGGGATGCTCACGATGCTTGGAAACCTAACGAGCATCCCAAATTATCCTATAGTTGGGATTTACATTTTTGAATTTGAGAGAAATAATATGTTTGAGTTGAATTTTTATTAGAAATCTAGGACTTATAATTCCATGATACAAGATCATGGAAATTCCTAAGAGGTGAGGATTTATGCTGGTAGACCATAAAGGAAAATAATAACCTTGGATCCTAAATCTAGGGAGCTTTGGCGAGGGACAAAACATGACCTAAATCTAAAGCAAAAATGAGCATATGGTTTACCTCCACAAGAGAAGATAAACTACTTGACTGTTGGACTTACAACTGCTTGTGGGTGGTCGCCAACTAACTCCTCCTATGATTTTAAATACATTTAGCAAAGTCTTATGCTTTTGTAAGATAGCTAGACTGTTATTTATTTAGAAAGAAGACTAAGTTCTTAAACTCACTCCTGAAGAGGCTAGATCATGTAGGGCATGAACTCATGACTTAATTTAATGCAAATTTTGTTAAGTTTATTTCCATTTTTGGATAATTAATTTGACATACTCTATGAGATTCATATGCTTAAAGCATGAGAAATTGGTTATGGGCCAAAATACATAAAAGGTGTGTTCCACCATGGCTCTCAAAGGTTAAGCCATGTTCTCTGCAAAGGTGGAAGCCCTCCATAAGCAAGAGTGAAGTTAGATAATTTTATGCATGATATGAGACATACAACATCCAGCTAAGGGGTTGCTAAATCTTTTATTATCTTGATTTATGTCCTAGGCTTTAAGTGAGGTTATGAGTTATTTAATTTTAATTTTGAGTTGATTAATTGGATAGAAAATTTATTTTTTCCTAGGAGCCTAATTGCATCCAAGCCTTTCATAAAACAATGAAGAAACTAGAAAAAATATGCCATCTTAATGTACAAGCTAAACAAACATCAAACAATTTTATAAATCAAAAGAAAAAAAAGGGCCTTTGTGGTCGAGCTCCACCGAAACTGAAAAAAAATATTAGCTCTCTACCCTTATATAACCAGTTACAAATAAATAATTACAACTTAGAAGGAATTTATGTTATGTGGGTCTTCATTCTTCATTTCTTCATTTTTTTTTGCTTCTTTCCTTCCTTTTTTTTGGCTTGGTTGGAATGTAGTTGCTCCAAAGGCTTCACATGGTACATAAGACATAGTCTTATGATCAATGTTCACCTTCACTTTCCCATAACATTCATTCCAAATCTTAATTGCAAAAATTACATGAAAATGGAAAAAGTTAAATCTAACTAAAGCATGGAAAACATAGATTAGCTAAACACACCACATAATCCCGAGCATGTATATGAATAAGTTGGACTTAGCACCCCACACATGGGTAACCAAGTCCACATGGCCTATTTTGGATCATGCTTTAGGGTATAAGCAACCTACATAGCAAAAACATTTATATCCCTTAAGCATAATCTCTGATTAGGCTAAGATCACAGCACATACACTCTAACATCCAATCTAAAAACATTACATTACAAAATAAAATCAGGCATCAAACTATGCACTGCCCTAACATAGAGCTAGAAATGGTGACTTAGCATAATGTGTGTGTGCCATTTAAGGCTTGTGTGGAATATCTTAGCAAGGCTTTAAGGTTGGAGCTTTTAAGTGTGAAAGGATTCAACTTAGAGGGTGATTTTATTTAAGTTATTTAGTTGATTTGTTAATTTTATTTAATGATTTTGTTTGGTTTGAATGAACCTACATTTAATTACTAAGTATTGTAAAGAGAGAGAAAAAGAAGAGAACTGCTCTTTCATCCCTAACTTAAGTAGTTTCTAAGGTAGATTCATTAATAATTTTTCTTTAGTGAATATTTTGTTATGTGTTTTAATTAATCCTGAGTTCTGATTTGCTCTAAATAATCTTATTCAATTAGAAAGGTATCTTAAGATTAATTAAGGTAAATTACTATCATATAACACATAATAATTTATTTCTTTCCAACATGTATACCATGCATATGAATGATCCTAAGCATATATATACATGTAATACAAATTCTTAGCAAACCTTAATGATGAATGCAAAGAGATGTTGTTTAAGAAAATTTGGATATTTCATGAATGCATGATTTTGTTTAAGTAGAAAAGAGGGACTCTTTTACCCATTAATCAAATGCACATTTACATGTATGAAAGATATAAGTGAGTACGATGTCATTATTTTCTACACCAGGAGTGTAAGGTACAAGACCTACTTGGGGCTACTTAAAGCCTCACAACCCCAGGATGTCCAGACAAATATATACATCTTTTCTTAAATACATGTGCATGTACAAAAAGAAATGAATGGAAGAAGAGTCATGCAAATGATTTTTGTTTGATTTGGTTATGCACTTTATATGTGTAAATGTGAAGATCCTTCTTAAGTCATAACATAGAAGTAGTTAGGAATGAATTTAAGCAAGTGTTATGTTCTTTTCAAATGAACTATACACTTTACAAATCTACCCAAATCCATGTTAAGAAAAGAGAAGAAAATCACATAACACATTTTATGCTATAATCACATGCAAGTTTATAAGTATTTATAAGTAGCATACCTTCATTTATAATGTTTGATTTGTAGGTTTTAAAATTTGTTTTGATTTAGTAGTGATAATTTCCATTCATATTCTTACTTTAGCCAAAGCATGCAATTTGACATAAAGGAAACATTTCATTTATTTGATTTTTCAAAAAGATATAAATGCATGATTTCATATGGAAAATAATTATTTAGCTTGCTTGGAAAGAAATAAAAGTGATGTAAGAATATGACTTCATTCACCCTAATTAATTCCTAAGGACAATCATATAAGATAAGATTATTCAAAGTGAACCAAAATTATTTAAGGAGATTTTTGTTTTAGTTTTCAGTTTGATTTGATTTAGAAAATGTGAAAAGAGTTTGCTGGTCCTAACCCATTTTCCCCATATGTGAGTTAATTTAGTTTAATTTTAGAACCATTAGATTGAGTTTTATGTTGCTTGGGTTAAGGTGTAAATTAAATCCATTAATTACCCCTTACACCACTCTAACATAATTAACCTAACAATTATGAGCCAACATATGATATGCAATCACATGGAATTTAAATCAGTAATGCACCTAGGAAAGAAAGGGGCCTAATGCAATTGACTTACAATTATTGATTAATTAAACTAAAGGGTTTTAATTAAGTATATTCAAAACCTTCCCACACATGTGAGTTGGAAATGATTTCCTTAAATTTACCTTAGGTTTTTGAACACCTGAGGATCTATCCAGAAAGAGATTGATTAAGTTCATATTGATTTTGAAAGTTTGATTATATTAATTAAGAAGATCATTAGTGGATTAATCCTTAATTAGGTTTGGATTAAGAAAGAAGGGGGGGGGGGGTTTAGAGAATAGCTTAGGGAAAATATCCCAAAATATTCCATAAACTTTCTATTCACTTTAAACAATGTTTAATTATCTTAATTAATGGATTACTTCATTGTTCATGTGCTTAATTATCCTTAATTACACTAAGAGGGTGATTAAGGGTTCATCAATTAATTTCCCAAATTAACTCATTAATAAATTCCAAAAAAATTAGGAGGCGAAGTCATCCCACTAAACATACCCAAGAAGTTTAGAATTAATTAATGAAGTAATTTGGGAGTAATTAGGTTATTAGATTTTAATTAAATTAAGACAAATCCACTATGCAAAATCAATTAGAAATAATTTTATTAGATTTCCCTTTGAATTATCTTTAAAATGAGCCTTCATTTATATTTTTCTAATGTTTTTATATTTAATTATGAATTTCGGAAGTTTCAATGATTAAGGGATAATTAAATTATTTAACTAATCTATCATGCCGCGTGGGCTGTCGAGGCACACACTTTTCACGTGGTGCGACAGGATTGGTTGTTTAAGTTATCAAATTGGTTGTTGCGTCAGCCGGCGGTGCTACGCCCTTTCCCCTCGATCATCTAATCTTTTTGATCAAAGATCAGATGATCAGTATTAATCCTACAGTTATGAAGGATTATATCACTAGATCTACGCGGATTAATTAGGATCATCCATCTAAAATATGTGGGATGGACAGTCCATGATTCATCACGCCCTCGTGGGAGGCGACCGTCATCCTCCATGTGATCGAGCTCACTTGAGCTCAGATTCAACCCACACCATCAAGAAGCAAGGAGAAGCACATCCAATGGTGGAATTTCAATGAGATTATAATTCCCTTCACAAAGGACCAAAGATTTTTCAACCTAAGCTCGATTTTGATTCATACCTCGTTGGAGGCTATCACCGGCGCTTCCAACGTGGAGGTAGCTTTGTCTAGTGGAGATGAAGCCCTGTTGAAGGTTTCAAGCTTTGAGATGAAGTGGATCTTCCAATTGACCAAGGCTTGCTTCAATGGCTTGCGACTTTGGTAGGTTCCTCTTCTCATGGCTTGGATGCTTAGAAAATACCTTGGGTGAGCTCGACTTGCTTCTTTGATGATGCTTGCAAGAGCAATTGGAGTTTAATTGAGAATTGAGCAAAGAGGAAATCTCCCTCACCTCCCCTATTTTTGGCTTAAGTAAGAGAAGAGAAATTGAAATGAGCTTAGGAATCCTTAAGAAAGCTTGTGGGTGCTTGCATTTGGTCCTCCCAGCTCAATCAAGGAAGGTGAATTGAGTTGGAATGAGGGAGAGTATATCTCCCTACTTGGATCGATGGCGAAGATTACTTTGCTATTTTGATCAAATTTCCTAGATTGGGTTTGTTTTGGTTGTTATGAGCTCAATGTGATTGATTTTGGAGAGAGTGTGAGTGTGGAGGTGCACATGTGTTAAAATGTGAAGTGATACATGTGGAGAATTTTGAGTGGATGGGTCAGTTTTGGCCTTGGGTTAGGTTTGGCTGACCCAAACCCATTGGGTCATGTGCACCACCCTCCTTGGTGTCTAAATGGTTTACTAGGAGGGTGCCAAGTGGTCTTAAGTTGGAATATGATCAAATTCCAAGTGAATTTGATCTTAGGTTACCCTTTGACCTAGGGTTAAAATGGTCATTTGGCTTTGATTTTGATTTGGACATATTTGAAATGATTGAAAAATGGGTTGTGCCAATTTTCAATGAATTTGGAGTTTATTTGATATGATTTGGATCATGTTGACCCATTTAGGTCAAAATGGCTCAACTTGGGTCAAGTTGACCAATTGGTCAAATTGGGTCAAACCATGGGTTATGTCAAGTTCAAATGATCATTTGTAGCCTATGGTGTCTGGTTTGATTTGATTTATATTTGATTTTGGTTCATTTGAGTTCACTTAGGTCAAATGGATCAAGTTGACCAATTTGACCCATTTGACCTAATTAGGTCATGGGTTGGTTTAGGCTTGGTTGATCATTTGAAATGTATTGCAAGCTTTGGTTTCAATCAATTTTGGTTTGGTTTGATTTTAGCTTGATTTGACCTTTTAGGTAAAGTTGGGTTCAAGGTCAATTGGGCAAGGTTGAGTCTAGTTGGCCAATTGAGGCTTTGGTCAAGTTCAACAAGTGATTTAGAATGAATTTGGCCCATTGATTGCAATCAATTTGGCTTAGATCAAGATTTGACATAATTTGACTTTTTAGGTCAACTTAGGTCAAGTGGCCAATTAGGCTAGGTTTGGCTCAAATGATGACTTGGTCATGCTCAATCATTGATCTTGAATTAGTCTAGATCAATGGTTTCAATCAATTTGGCCTATGGTGGATTTTGGTTAATTTTGGTTTCATTTGGGTTAAGTGTAGACTTGGTCAAAGGTTAGGTTTGACTTGGTTTGACCCAATTTCGGTGATTGATCATCTTAGGATGATCGTTGCCCACAATGTGAGGCTTAGATGGGCTTAGTTCAATCTAATTTGAGTTGGATTAGAATTTGGCTCAAAATGGTGCTTTAGGTCACTTTTGGTCAAGTGAGCCTAAATGGGTCAAGTGACTTGATCAAGGCTTGATTCAAGTTTGATTGAACTCACATATGTACTTATGATTGAAATATAAATCCAATTGCAAGTGATTTGAGTCAAATGAGTTTTGATTCATTTGACAATTTCAAGTTCAAAGGATGAACATGGGTTTGATTTGGGTTAATTTGATTTTGGTTTGATGATTGAAGCTTGTGTTTATATTTTGTTTGTGATTGTAGGATTGATTGTTTGAAGAGAAAATCCAAAGGGTTTGGATTGATTTGAGGATGATTCGGCTAAGTTGAAGAATTTGACTTGAAAGGGTAAGGCTGCATTTAGTTTGAGTTTTGAATTTGGTTTTGGTTGTTTGAATTTATATTTCATTTATAAACGTGAATATAAATGATAATATAAATGAGTAATGAAAAAATCTCTTGAGTTTGAAGTGAATTGGATTTGATTTCAGCTAAGTCCATAAGGTGACTTAGGAGAGATTTTGGATTTGGACTTGAGTTTGGATTTGGTTTTGGTTATTTGAATTTATATTTCATTTATATTTATGAATATAAACGAGAATATAAATGGGTTGTGAGAAAATCTTTTGAATTTGAAATGATTTGAATTTTTTGGAATTGATTTGAATGATTTGAGAAAAATCACTTAAGTTGAAATTGATTTGAATGATTTGAGAAAAATCATTTAAGTTGGAAATTGATTTGGAATTGATTTGAGTTTGAAGTTGAATTGAATTCGGAGTTGGTTTGGATTTGAAGTTTGACTTGAAAGAATAAAGTAAGGATTGGGTTTAAGCTATAGGGTATGAAAGTTTTCCTAACACCACTAAGGCATAACCTATTATGGCTAACTCTTCTAAGTCTCTTGGGTTAAGTGTTCACCTAATCGAAAGTGTCTTAAGACTAAGAAGTCTTAATGTCTAGAGGAGTCCTTGAGGATGGAGAAGTTGAGAGCTCACTTAGTGAGGTCAATGATAGGTTTGGTGTGACAAGGTACATCACATGTATTGGAAGATAGCGCAATGATCATTAACATAAATGATCTACTCCCAAAAGGTGTAGAAAGAATCAAGCTTAGTGCAATTCAACTCTACTTATGCCTAAGACATAATAGAGTGAAGGAGGAATCCAGGGATGAGTATGTGAACCTTCCACTAAGAGAAAAGGTTCAAGTCATCCACTAAGAGGTGAGAGGTTTAATTTGATTTGTATCTCTCTGGGGGGAAATTTGATTTGTTGATTTATGATTTGGTGCTCCACTAGGGATGAAAATGTTAACTCTTCACAAATGGGGAAAGTTCAAATCATCCACAAGGGAAAAAGAATTTGAGGGATTAGAATTTGGGATCCACTAGAATCGAGAAAGACTTGCATTTCAGAAGATTGATTTGTTTTGTTTTATTTTTTTAATTTGACTCCACTAGGGAGGTTGATTGGATTTGTTTTGTTTATTTAGTTTGAATCTATTGGGGAGGAATGTTGATTTTGTTTCAGATTTTAAATTTTAAATTTTGAGATGAACCTTGTTGTGATGGATCACTGGTAGGAGCCATATTGGCCTTGATCTAGCTTAGATTTACCAATCCAAAAGGGTAGTCTACCAACCACGTAGTAAGAGTTTCCAACCAAAGGGGTTGCCTTTTGGTGTGCAGCAACTGTACTAGGAAGAAAGCTTAGTAGACTTATATCTTCCAAAGTAGGGATCAGTCACTGGGGTGATCAGTTGGCGAAGCAACGAATTGAACCCAACCTAAGGATGACTATTGAGTGAATGCCAGTGGGGGACTTAGATCAGCTTAAAGATAGTTAAAATTAGTTTCATTTTTTTAATTATATTTGATGGATCCCATCAGTTTGTGATGGACTGCATTGCATAGGGGCCATGTATGCCTTGATATAGCTCAAGTTTTCTAATCCAAAGGGAGTAGTCTACCAGCCACATGATAAGACTATCAACCAAGGGTGCCTTTGGGTTTGCAACGATCAATTTGGGGAAAGAAAGCACGGGGACTCACATCTTCTGAACAAAGGACCACTGGGGTGACACATTAGTAAGGTAACATGTTAACTTGACCTAGGGCTGACTACTAAGTGAATGCTGCTGGGGGACTTAAATCAGCTCAAAGATAGTCAAAGTCAATTTCATTTTTTTAATTATATTTGATGGATCCCATCATTTTGCGATGGACTGCATTAAGGAGGGGCCGTGGTGCCTTGATCTACATCATATTTATCAATCCAAAGGGAGTAGCTTCCCGACCGAGGGGAGAATGATCCAACCAAAGGGGTTGCCATTTGGTTTGAAGCTGCTGATTCAGAGAAGAAAGCTCAGGGACTCACATCTTTCTTGAATAAAAGACCACTAGGGTGACACATTAGCAAGGTAACATGTCAATCCGACCTAAGGTTGGCCGTCAGTTTGCAATAGTCATACTAGAAAAAATGCATAATAGACTTACATCTTCCAAAGCAAAATGACTATCGGGGTAACCTGTTTGTGGCAAATAGATTGAACTCGACTAAATGGCGACTATTGAGAGAGTGCTGACCCGGGGACTTATCTCTACTCAAGAGTAGTTAGGTAATTCCAATAGGGAGTTTTGCTGACACTACCCTAAAGATAGGATGCCTGCTTGGGAAAGGGGCCGCTGAGGGCTTGAATTCCTAATCCACAAGCGAATTAATTTGTTTATTTTGTTTGTTTGTTTATCGTGGACCCTGTTGGTTCATGAGGGATCATACTAAGAAGAAGATTATATCAGCCTAGACCTATCTCAGATTTACTAAACCAAGGGAGAATCTGTGCATCCACTGAATAGATTCTCCAATCACAGGAGTGGTTAGAGAAGGGGGACTGTCCAATCAAAGAGTAACCTGGGTAGTGTCTAAATGGGGGTCACAAAGGTCGTGATCTAAATAGATTTCCCGCAGGGGAAAGGGCCACTAAGGGCTTTATCCAAAACCCTGGAGAAGATAAATTGCATAGGTATTCGGTGGCCAACTCAAGGAGAAAGCGTAGGAACTCACATCTGCTAAGGGTGGTATATCCACCGGATGAGTTGCTATCAGCATAACAAGCATCAACCAACCTAAGGTTCCCATTAGTTTGCGACAATCATCTTAAGAAGAAAGCATCGGGGACTCACATCTTTTATAGCAATTGATCTGGGATAGTCTTTCTTCTGCCAAGTGCCATCGACCTAGGGCTACCACCGAGTGAATTCCATTGGGGACTTATATCAATTCAAAAGTAGTCAAGAGGAAAGGAGCCTTTGGGAGACTTATCCTAAACCTCAAATATACTCAACCTAGTTAGAGCATGATGGCTAAAAGAAGAAAGCTTGTAGACTTACATCCTCTCAAACAGAGTCAACATGAGGTGGCTTTACGCAGGAAGTCTACCAAAACTAACAAGGCACTCTTCGATTTACAATGGTCAAGTTAGGAAGAAAGCCGGGACTCACATTCGATAAGAGACCATGGGGTAATTACCTCAGAGCTCAAAGCCTCTTGATGAAGAGGTGCTCCAACTCAGTAAAAGTCTTCACCGAACCATTGGGCATATCGGCGTACCAATCAAATGCAATACTTGAACGCTAACAAAAGACAAAAGGGAAGTGCGCGCCAGCAATAACTAGCTCTAAAGTAAATGTGGGTTCCACGCCATTAAAGAGATCTTGAAAGATGGTGGCACAAAACTCTAAATAAAATAAAAACTAAATAAAAACCTAAACCCTAAACTAAAAAAAGCCTAAACCTAAGAAAAATAAAATAAAATAAACATAAATCTAAACTAAAATAAACTAAACTAAAATAAATTAAACCTAAAGCTAAACCTAAAATAAAATAAACCTAAACCCTAAACTAAATAAAATAAAATAAACTAAAAACAAACGTAAACCTAAACTAAAAAAAAACATAAAATAAATACCTCAAAACCTAAACCTAAAAAAATAAAAATAAAAACCTAAACCTAAACCTACAAAAAAAAAATAAAATAAAATAAAACCTATACCTAAAAAAATAATAAATAAAATCAAACTAAGAAATAAACAAAAAACCTAAACCTAAACCTAAAAAAATAAACTAAAATAAAACCTAAACTAAAATAAATAAACCTAAAATAAATAAAATAAACTAAATAAAAATAGACAAATAAACCAAAATAAAAATAAATAAAATAAAATAAACTAAAATAAATAAAAAATAAATAAATAAACCCTAAACCTATTGGTTTACTTAATTTTTTTTTTTAAAAAAACCCTTAAACCCTAAACTCTAAACCCTAAACCCTAAATCCTAAACCTTAAACCCTTAACCATAAAACTAATCATAAACTTTAAACCCTGAACCCTAAAAAACTCTACCCTAAATCCTAAACCAACCCTAAACCCTAAATTCTAAATCCTAAACCTAAACTTTAACTAAAACAACCCAAACTCTAAACCCTAAACCTACTCTAAACCTTAAACCTCCTAAACTAACCCTAAACCTAAACCCTAAACCCTAACCCTGCCAACCTAAACCCTAAACTATAAAACTAAACCTAAACAACCTAAACCAAACCCTAAACCATAAAACCCAAAACCAAAACAAAACCAACCACCAACCCAAGCCCTAAGCTAACCCTAAACCTTAAACCCTAAAACCCTAAACCCTAAAGCATAAAACTAAACTAAACCCTAAACCTAAACTAAACCTCAAATCTTAAACCCTAAAAAACCAAAACCAAAAACCTAAACCTAAACTAAAAAAAACCTAAAAATAAAATAAATAAATAAACCTAAACCTAAATATAATAAAATATTAAAATAAAATAAAAACCTAAACTAAAACCTAAACCTAAACCTAAAAATAAAATAAAATAAAATAATAATAATAAACTAAAATAAAATAATAAAAAACTTCAACTAAACTATAAAATAAAATAAACCAAATAATAAAAACCAAAATAAAATAAAAACTAAATGTAAAAAAATAAATAAAAAATAAAAGCTAAAAAATAAAACTAAATTAAAAGCTAAACCTAAAAAATAAACCTTAAAATAAAACCTAAAATTAAATAAAAAATAAAACCTAAACCTTAAATTAAAAAAAACCAAAACATAAAATAAAATTAAAATAAAAAAAGAAAATAAACTTAAACCTAAACTAAAATAAGATGAACTAAAATAAATAAAACCTGAACCTAATTCTAAAATAAACTAAACATAAACCTAAACTTAAACTAGAGAAAATAAAATAAACTAAAAATAAATCAAAACATACACTAAATAATAAAACCTAAAAATAAACATAAACTAAAAACCTATAACCTATACAAAAAAACCTAAAGCTAAACCTAAAATTAAAAATAAAACCTAAACCTAAAAATTAAAATAAAAATAAAACTTAACTAAAAAATAAACCAAATCCTAAACCTAAACCTAAAAAATAAACTAAAATAAATAAACCTAGAATAAATAAACTAAACTAAATAAAATTAAAAAGTAAACCTAAATAAAAATAATAAAATAAAATAAGCTAAAATAAATAAAAAATAAACTAAATAAATAGAAACCTACTAATTTACTTAATTTTAAAAAAAAACCCTAAACCCTAAAAGCATAAATCGTAAAACCCTAAACCTTAAACCTTAAACCCTAAACCCTAACACTAAACCCTAAACCCCAAATCCTAAACCTAAACCTAAAGTAACTAAATAAATTAGAAAAATAAACCTATACCTTAAAACCTAATAAACCTAAACTTAAATGCTAAGAATGGGTAGAACCATGACGACAGGAACATCACCGTCTACTAGGCTCAGTTTAGATCTAACAGTGAAGGCAAATGCAAAGGAGACAATTATCGCAGTGGTGGTTGGGGATCTAGACGAGCTGGAGGATATGGAGGTGGTGGTTATGGAGGCGGGAGGAGCGACAGAGGTTACAGCTGTGGTGATGGCAGAGAGAGAGAGAGAGAGAGAGAGGGGATATGATGGTGGATCCCGTTACTCAAGAAGGGATGGTTCGAGGAACTAGAGAAACTAAGAATGACCGATCCGATCTGCTTATGGAACTGTGTCTTCTGAGACGTTCTAGTTATCTAGGGTTTTTGATTTGCTCTATGCGTGTTCATTTTTGATATATGTCATCGCTTGTGTCTAAGAAAACTTGGTGTGTTACTTAATGGATGAAATCAAAGAGAATAAATGTTGAATATGAATTTGTTCTCTATTCAAAAAAATAAAACCCTAAATCCTAAACTAAAACCCAACACTAAACCTAAAACCTAAACCCTAAACCTTAAAATCCTAAACCTAAAACCTAAATAAAAAAATCATAAACCGTAAACTAAACCTTAAAAAGCTAAAAACCTAAACTAAATAAAACATAAAACTAAAATAAATAAAATACCTAAACCAAAATAAAATAAAAAAATAAAATAAAATAAAAACATAAACAAAAATAAATAAACTAAGTTAAATAAAAAACCTAAATAGAAATAAAAAACTAAATAAACTAAATAAACCTAAAGCTACTGGTTTACTTAATTTTAAAATAAAAAACATAAACCCTAAACCACCCTAAATCCTAAACCTACAACCTAAACCTAAAAAAAGCCTAAACCTAAACCCTAAACCCTAAAGTAAAACCATGAAACCCTAAACCTAAACCCAAACCTAAACTTAAACCCTAAACCCTAAACTTAACCTTAAACTTTAAACCATAAACCATAAACCCTAAACCCAAACCCTAAACCTAAACCTAAAGTAACTAAATAAATTAAAAAATAAACTTAAAACCTAATAAACCTAAACCTAAACCATAAGAATTGGTAGAACCTTGAAGGTAGGAACATCACCATCAACCAGCCTCAATCTATATCTAGCGGTGGAGGTGAAGGTGGAGACTGCGATTATCGTAGTGGTGGTAGGGGGTCTAGAGGTGCTGGTGGATATATAGGTGCTGGTCGGAGCAGTGGTAGTTGTGGAGGCAAGAGGAGTGATGAAGGTTACAACCATGGTGGTGGTGGAGGGAAAGATCGGGGATATGATGGTGGATCCTACTACTCAAGAGGCCTGGGTGGTTCTAATGGGAACTGGAGAAATTGAAGAACAGATCCGATCTACTACTTATGGAATTGTGTCTTTATATTAGAGACAATTCTAGTTATGTAGGGTTTTTGATTTGCTCTATGCTTGCTTAATTTTGATCTATGTCGTTGCTTGTGTGTTAGAAAACTTGGTGTGTTACTTGGTTGATGAAATCAAAAATAAGAAATGTTGAATTTGAATTTATTTTCTGTTAAAAAAAATAAACTAAAAACCCAAAACCCTAAACTAAAACCAAAACCCTAAACCTAAATCCTAAACCCTAAACCTTAAACCTTAAAAACCCTAAACCCTAAACCCTAAATTCTAAACCTTGATCGTAAACCTAAACCCTAAAATTTAAACCCTAAATCCTAAAACCCTAAATCGTAAACCCTAAACCTTAAACTAACCTTAAAGCATAAACCCTAAAAAGCTAAAAACCTAAACCTAAACTAAATAAAATCTAAAAAAAATAAATAAAAAATCTAAACCAAAATAAAATAAGAAAAATAAAATAAAATAAAAACATAAACTAAAACCTAAACCAAAACCTAAACCTAAACCTAAAACAAAAATAAAATAAACCTAAAATAAAATAAAATAAAAACAAAATAAAAACCTAAACTTAAACAATAAACCTAAAAATAAAACCTAAAAATAAATAAAAAAATAAAACCTAAACCTAAATTAAAATAAACCTAAACCTAAAATAAAATAAAATAAACCTAAACCTAAAATAAAAATAAATAAAACCTAAACCTAAATCTAAAATAAATTAAACCTAAACCCAAACTAAAAAAATAACTTAAACCTAAACTAATAAATAAAATGTAAAAATAAACCTAAAATATAAATCTAAAACCTAACCATAAGAAAATAAAATAAAAACCTAAACCTAAACCTAAAAATTAAAAATAAAATCTAAACCTTAAAAATAAAATAAAATAAAACTAAACTAAAAAATAAACCTAAACCTAAACCTAAACCTAAAAAATAAACTAAAATAAAAAACTTAACTAAACTAAATAAACCTAAAATAAATAAATTAAACTAAATAAAATAAAAATAAACCTAAATCAAAATAATAAATAAAATAAATAAAATAAATAAAAAATAAACTAAATAATAAACCCTAAAAGTTAATACTTAAACCTAAAACCTAAACTAACAAAACTTAAACTAAACCTAACCCAAACCCTAATCCTAAACTAAAACCCAACCTAAACCTAACTGACCTAAACCTAACTTAAACCATAACTAAAATCTAAACCCTAAGTTTAACTAAATTAAACCCTAAACCTAACCTAAACCTGTTAAACTTAAACCAAACCCTAAACCCTAACCCTAAACCTTAAACCAAAAATTAAACTAAACCCTAAACCCTAAACCCTAAAACCTAAAACCTAAACCTAAACTAAATAAACCTAAAATCAAAATAAAACCTAAACTTAAATAAAATAATAAAATAAAATAAAATAAAAACCTAAACTAAAACTTAAACCTAAACCTAAAAATAAAATAAAATATATAAAAACCTAAACAAAACTAAGAAAAATAAAATAAACCTAAGAATAAACAACCTAAATTAAATAAAAACTAAACGTAAAATAAAAATAAAATAAACCTAAAGTAAACTAAAAATAAAATAAAATAAAACTAAATAAGAAACCTAAACCTAAAAAATAAACCTAGAAATGAAACCTAAAAATAAATAAAAAATAAAACCTAAACTCTAAACTAAAAAAAAACCTAAACCTAAAATAAAAATAAAATAAACAAAACAAAATAAACCTAAACCTAAACTAAAATAAATAAAACCTAAACCTAATCCTAAAATAACTAAACCTAAACACTAAACTAAAATAAACCTAAAACCTAAACTAAAAAAGTAAAACCTAAAAAAATAAACCTAAAATAAAAACCTAAAACTTAGACCTAAAAAAATAAAATAATAACCTAAACCTAAACTAAAAAATAAAAAAAATAAAACTTAAACCTAAAAAAAACTCAACTAAAAGATAAACCTAAACCTAACAAATAAACCAATTTAAATAAACCTAAAAAATAAACTAAACTAAATAAAAATAAAAAAAACCTAAATAAAAATAAAAAAAATAAAATAAACTGAAATAAATAAAAAAATGAACTAAATAAACATAAACATGTCAATTTACTTAATTTAAAAAAAACTTAAACCCTAAATCCTAAATCTTAAACCCTAAAACCTATACCCTAAACTAACCTAAACCTATAACCCTAAACCTACAACCCTAAACTCTAAACCCAAACCTTAAACCCTAAACCCTGCTAAACCCTAAACCCTAAACCTAAACTCTAAAGTAAACCAAAATGCTACCGCTGTTATTATTATTATTATTTTCTCCTTCAGATTAGACTTTTTTTTTTGTCTTCTTTCCGTCTAGTTTTAATGCGTTGGCTTAACTCTGGTCCGCTTTTCTTTATCTTGAAGGATTCCAATGTTGGCTCTCCTTTGAACCCCTTCTGCTATGTTGTATCACTATTTTATTTTGGTTTATCTTATGGTGAGTGTTAATGGCTTTGTTATTTTATTTGTTGTTGTGATTATGCTACTACCTATACTAACTAATGCAATGTCTATTCAGAATGGGTGGCTTTATGGCTAGCTAGCTATTATTTGCTATCTTGGTTGTTTGTTGTCTTGGTTATCTGCTCTCTTAGTTTTTTAGGATTCCAATGTTGGCTCTCCTTTGAACCCCCTAAGTGTCTATACTGTTTCTCTATTTTATATTGGATTCCAATGTTTTGCTGTAAGGTCCTATGTCCAGCAAGCTGCTTATGGGGTTGGCTTACTGATTATTTTTTATTTTATGTGGCCGCTGCTAACACGATATCTGGTTAAGCTACTATTTTTCCATCTTGGTTCGTTAGACTTGATCCGGTTATGCTTCTATCTATTTGGTTATTATCTTATGCACTATCTATTCTAAATGGGTGGTTCTATGGACGCCTTCGCCTTCTATCTTCGTCATGGTTGTTTATTGCTGATTATCGGGTATTATGCCCGATGTTGTTATCGGGCCTATCTTTCTATCCTTTATTTGTATGGGATATATCTATTTTTTCACCGGTACAACTAATCTATTGCTGCATTCTAACCTTGGTCCTGTTAGACTTCTGCATCA
Organism: Cymbidium sinense; assembly: GCA_021442155.1. Classification (NCBI taxonomy): domain Eukaryota; kingdom Viridiplantae; phylum Streptophyta; class Magnoliopsida; order Asparagales; family Orchidaceae; genus Cymbidium; species Cymbidium sinense. The sequence goes on along the minus strand of CM038227.1, from coordinate 73,536,652 downwards.
CTTGTTGTATTGGGTTTGGGTTCGGCTTCCTTACTTTACATTTGCTTTTTGTTAACTTTTGCAATGATTATTAATAAGGGGTTTGTTAACATCTACATTGCTTATTATGATTGGGTTTCTCTTTTGGATTATACTGGTCGTACTCGACACGAAAAGTTTCATATATGTATCATATGTTTGGCTCATTGATTTGCTTAGCAGATTTCGAGTTACTTTTCCGTTTGTTCTCTTGTGGTGGGTTTTTATGTGGCCTAATTATACTCTTGGCTATGGTTTTAAAAGGGATTCTGGCAAAGATGGCTCATTCTCATATGTATAGGGACTCTCATACTATGGTGACTATATTGATGATAATTTTCCTACATGAGACCCCTTATCATTCTGCTCTTTGCTATCTTTTTTCTATATTATATATGGCTTTATTTAGGTTTGCAAGTATTAAGGCCCATAAGACTTTCAACAAATGGTTGCTTTCTTCTCTCACAGTATGCTATGATGGTGATGATTTCACCTTCTTGGTTTGGTAGTAGCTCTTGTGATGTAACCCTTCATAAGTTTGGATGCTCACATTTGCCGCCCAATTTGGTGTGATTGAGCCTGAGCCTTCTTTCACACACTTCTCTATAATTTTCCTCAGTTTATGCTATTCTCACTTTTCACTTTCTCTATACTACTTTAACTATTTTAATTTCTATGTTTCTTCATTTTTGTAGATGCCTTCTCTTTTTCTCTTGCAGGTGCATTTCTCTTGTTCTATTGCAGGTTTGCTCCCTAGTGCCATGCATTCTCTCATCCTGAAGAGCTTTGGCCCGGATCTATTCATTGGCTTATCTATGTTAATCAATTTGTATCTTTTGCTTTCCTTTACTCTTTTATTTTGCTTTTGGTTGCCTTAGATAGGATTTACTCGGTTGTAGCTCTTTAAGCGAGTTGTGGAGTTTATCCCCTGTTAAAGACCTTGTAACCATCTTTTTATGGCAATAAAATTTCCCCTATATGGGGTTTCCCAAAAAAAAAACTCTAAACCCTAAACCCTAAATCCTAAACCCTAAAAACCCTAAACTCTAAAGCCTAAATACTAAACCATAAACCCTAAACCATAAACCCTAACCCCTAAACCCTAAACCCTAAAACCCTAAATCCTAAATCCTAAACCCTAAACCCTAAACCCTAAACCCTAAACCCTAAATCCTAAACCCTAAACCTAAAACCATAAAAACCTCTCCTCTCGCTCCTCTCAGATTTTGAGTTCCCCGTGGATTGGCTGCTCGAGTATTTGGCGCTTGTCTGTGCTTCTCTCTGCTGGCGTGCATTTGGGCTTCTCAGATGGTGTGACATCCTTGGAGCAATGGCGAGGCTCGGTCTCTAATCCGCCCGTGCCTCGGCAGCGACCGCTTTCTATGACTACAGGTTTTCTGGATTCGATTGCACCTGTTAATGCACCTGTTGTTAAATCATTCAAAGATGCCTTATCTGGTAAGATCCCTAGCTCAAATGCTTGGTTAATCTCATTCTTATCATGGATTGTACAGAATATGTTCATCGGGATGTTGAGAAACTTCTGAAGCTTTGGTGGGTAAATTCTCCTTCGACGCCTGACTCTTGATAATATTCTCTTTCTTTCATAGTTTAAAATTATCGGTACTTTCACTATAGATCGATCCCGTCACATTCTTATTCAACTCTCAAATGATTTAGATTATTATGGGGTTTTGCTCGTCATATTTTGTGCATAATTGTCATATTATTGAAATGGTCGCCTCTTTGATGTCAAAGAGGAATCTCCCATTGTCCCTCTCTTGCTTTTCCTATGCGCATACATTATGTCACTCATCAAGTTTTGTTTGTGACTTTTGGTAGGCCTCCAAATTGACCAAGCAATGGCCACTAGATCTAGGCCATCTCTCATTCTGAGATAGACATCACAAAAAAATATCCCAAAGAGGTTTGGATTGGCTCAAAAAATTTGGATATAGTCAAAAGTCAAAAAATTTTTCGTCTGCACTCACCCAAAGATTCACGCACGACCACTAATGCTTTGTGCTTCATCCTAATCTAAAAAAAATTTACACGTATCACTACCATTAATGGAACTAGGAAAACCACTATTCTAGCATATGTGCCTAAAGATACTCAAAAAGAACCTCTCCTCCCCACACCTCCTACTGATCTGTCTAGTGGAAAACACTCTGACCTTGGTACTAAAATGCACATTGAGGGGTGTGATGATACCAATGACAATTTACCTAACCTCACCCACAATAATCGGTTTCCCAATAGCTCTTCATTTAAATCCTACTAAAAATCCAATGGTAGCCTTATATTGGACACCCAACTAAACAATTTGAATGAGAATCATATAATGGACCAAAATAATGATGACCCTATGGCTTCAGAACATATTGAGAAAGATATTTGTATTACGAATGGTGCTAGAACTTCCATCTATTTCTCTTGAGTGATAATCAACAATTGAACCCAATTTCTCACACTCTATTCGAAGGGAAGAAGGTGAATCTTCTAAAACATTGATAGATCCTTCTACTATTCCAGAACACAAAATTAATCTCTTTCTGATGGAGATAATTTGGATTCTGATAGACCCTTTCAAATTGTTAAAAACAAAAAACCCTACAAAGCAAAAATTTCTAATAATAACTTCATTAGAACCACTCGCTCTTCTTCCACCCCACACAAGTAATGTGTCATCATTTCTTTCCTCTCTCTCCTTTCTCTTCTTTTCCCTTTTGGTTGTTCCCTCATGATTAATTTTCTTATTTGGAATATCCGGGGTTGTGGGTCTCTTCTCAATCGTGTTAGAGTCTTTGTCATGTTCATAATATCAAGTTACTTGTTCTTATTGAACCTCTCATTAATTCTTCTAAGATTGCTTTTGTCGCTAGATCCCTTGGTTTTCATAATTTCTTCTTCAATCTTAATAATAAAATTTGGTGCTTTTGGCACAACTCCATCACCATTTCCATCATTGATGATCTTGACCAATTGGTTAATGTCAAAATCTCCTTAGGTGACTTATCGGCTTTTGGCTCTTTTATCTATGCTTCTTGTAATAGAGTGGTAGGAACATCCTTTGGAATCACTTACACGCTTCTCTAACCTTCCTGGTTGGTTGGAGGTGATTTCAATATTATCATAGCTAGTTGAAAAAAGAAGGGAGGATGTTCTCCTAACCTTCATTCCATGGAGGACTTCTCAAATATGATCCTTGATTGCAATCTGATTGACATTGGTTTCACTGGGTCTAATTACACGTGGCACAACTTTAGACTTTGACAGCGTCTAGATAGGACCTTATTTAATTCTCTTTGGATCAATCAGTGGCCCACTACCATTGTTGAGCATTTGAGCAGAACCTTGTCTGACCATGCTCCTCTTTTGATTTCCTTCAAAAATCCCCTACCCGCCTACTCCTCTCCTTTCAAATTTCAAAATATGTGGACCCAACATAGTGACTTCACCAATGTCGCTCACTAATTGGATGGCCCCTATTTTCCTGGATAATTCTGTTAAAGGTATGACTTGTCTTTGGCTTAAGCTCAAAAGACTTAAACAAAATCTCAATTGGTGGAACAAACACATTTTCAAAAACCTTTTCACAAATCTTAAAGCTATGGAACAAGAGGTTTGTTCTCTTGAAGAGGTTGTCTCCACTGATCCCAAGAACTGGAAGAGTTGAACATTGCCAAGAATACCTTGGCTAATTATCAAAACATGGAAGAAACCTATTGGCATCAAAAAGCCGCAAGCAAGCATATTGCTGATGGTGACAGAAACACCAGGTATTTTCATGCCATTTGTAATAAACGGATAGCCTTAAACTTGATTAAGAAAATTAAGAACTCTAATGGTGAATGGATAACTGATAACAATGATATTAAGGATTCTGTCATACATCATTTCCAAACTTTATTAAATTATAATCCGTTGCTGGAAACTTTATCAAACACTCATCTTATCCCCTCTATGATTAATAGTGAGAATAATCATTTACTCACTATGTGTCCTTCCAAAGAGGAGATTAGTAATACTCTTAAGAACATGAACCGACTCTGTCTCACTATAATAACCCACTTCTTTCAGCATTGTTGATCATTTATTAAAATCGACTTAGTTGATGCTGTTATTGATTTCTTTGATGGCAATCCTATTCCTAAATACTTTTCTAGCACTTCTATTGTCCTTATTTCCAAAACTAACAATCCTGAATCTTGGGGCGATTTTAGACCGATTAGTCTTTGCACCTTTTTTCAAAAACTCATTGCTAAATTAATAAACAATAGACTTAGCCCTTTGCTTCCTAAAATCATCTCCCCAAATCAAACTAGTTTTGTTAAACATAGAGTAATATCGGATAATATTCTTCTTGCGCAAGAGCTGCTTCATGACATTGATGTCCCTTCTAGAAGAGGCAACATCTTATTCAAATTGGACATCGCTAAAGCCTTTGACAATCTCTCATGGGATTTTCTCTTTCAAATCCTGAATTTGTTTGGTTTTTTCGATAGTTTTATCCGGATTATAAAAGGTGTATCAATAATGTCCGGTTTTGATTATCTTGAATGGTAAGTCCATAGGTTTCTTTCCTTCTAGCCATGGTTTGAGGCAAGGTGACTATCACCTCTCTTTTTATCATCGCTATTGAATACTCTAGGAGCCTTAACGATCTTTTTGCTCATAATCCTAATATGTCTTTTAAAACTCATGGAGGCTTCCTATTTCTCATCTTAGCTTTGGAGATGATTTCATTATCTTCGCTCCCTTCAACATGTTAAAATCATTAAGAACCTTCTAAATGATTTTGCAGTTAGTGGCCTTTTCTTAATGAAGGAAAATGCAATTTTATTCCTTCAACTAAGATTCCACCTAATAGACCAAATATCCATAATTACTAATTTTAAGCAAAATCAACTCCTCTTAATTACCTTGCTCTTTAAAGGCCAAAAAAGATCACACCTTTTGATGATCTAATTCAAAAATTTCTAACAAAATTCAGTTTGGGAATTTCATTTACTCTCTTCTATGGTAGGCTTACCTTGATCAAGAGCACTCTAAATTCCATGCATATATACCTTCTCCAAACCATTGTGCCTACCAACTCTACCATCAATAGAATTGAGCATCTATTAAACAAATTCTTGGGAACCAATACCTCCTCTAAAAAAAATGCACTCATCTTGGTCCAAAATTATGGTACTCTTGAAGAGGGAGTTGTAAATCCATCAAAGAAGTTATCAATGCCTTCTCCTACAAACTTTGGTATAATTTTAGGAGCAAAAATAGTCTTTGAGCAAATTTCATGACTTCTAAATATTGCCAGGGTAAACATCCTCTCATTTGTCCCTTTAAATCGGGTGATTCTCTGTATGGAGAAGACTTTGTTCAAGATGCTAATCCTTAATTTTTTGGGGCATAAACTCGCAATTCCTTGGCAAGACAACTGAGTGGTTGTGGATCCATTGATGACTTACTCTACACTCACTCCACTTCCGCTCTTAGAGTTAATTCATTGCAAAACTACAAGTGGAACATTAGTAAGATCGATTCTATTCCTTCCACTTTCTTAAATATGATTACTAATATTCCTATCACTCTAACAATCATGATGACATTATCTTTAAGCTCTCATAATGGGGATTTCAACCTTAAAATGTGTGGCTTCACACTAAAGACACTCGATTCTTCTATTGTGTTCTCCAAAACTGGAATAACAATATCCCCTCTTCTTACTCGTCTAACTTGGCTTATCCTAAAAACTTTATCGTTGACTCTTTGTTGTGGGGTAAAGGGTTTTACTTACTCTAAATGTCAATGTTGTTCTCATTGAGAATGTTAACATTTTTGTGGGGCTGCCTTCAAAAATATTTCTTGGACAATTTGGTCAAATGCCAATCCTGTTTTTACAATGAAGTTTAATTGATGAAGAGGCTTATTATAAATTATTTTGGATGAAGATTAAAAAAATTATTTGAGAAGAAAAAAATGATTTTGCATTATTTGTGAATTTTGTGATTTCCTAATCATATTATTCATAATATCTCTTTATATTTGTTTATCCTTTAAGATCTTTAAAGTCCCACAAAGCTTTAGAAATTTGTATTCAAAATGGCTAGCTCAATATTTGGATAGAGGTGGATGCTCTTCTACTGATTGATCTTTTGACTTCTACCAATATGAGCAACGCTTGTTTGTTCTACCTCCTCAAGCAAACTAGGGCTCTTCTCTCTCAACAATTTTACCATTACTCATGTTTCGGAAGGTAACGTCTTGATTACCTTGCAAATCTTATTAGACAAGATTATCATCTTCTTTGATCAATTTACATTACCCAAATACTTCATGTGGTTAACTTGGACAACTCGGGCTTCCTTACCTCTAATTCTCCTCTTTTGCCTCCCTTTTTTCTAGTTTTCTTTCCTGTGTTCTTTATGGATACTCTCATAGATATCATTGTTGTCTTGTGCTCTTTACCATGACTTGCGCTTTACCCTTCTCCTTTAGTTGGAAGCTTTCGTTTTGGCATTTACAATATTATGGGGGATGTTGAACTATATGCACATCAATCTCTTGAATTGGAACCCGCTGTTTCTGGGTTACCTCTTATTTTTATAACTACAATCCCACTTGGGACTTTAATTTCATTGATACAATTATTTCTAAACTTGAAAGAATTAATCATTACTGGAGGAAGTTATCTATTTTGATGGGCTTAGATTTTTATACTAACTCCTTTAACCAGTTTTTTCTCACTGACAATATGGCTTGGAGCATTGCTACTAACTATGTTGAATCTAGGCATCGGATTAGTGTGCATTATCGGTTGCAATTTTATTTTGATGATTATAGTACTTCTTTGATGCTTACATTCCTTGGGACTCTACTCCTTAAAGGCCTTATTCATAAGGTTCCATCACGATATGAAAGGATTTTGGTTGGTTGTTGGGCTGACTTTCCACTGATGTCCTTGCTTATATAATGCCTAACCTCGCATGCTTTCCCGCAAGGGAAATTATACTCTCTTAATGGTTATTTTGTCCAAAATCCTTATAATGGAATGGATTGGGTTTAATTGTTTTTGGGTTTTGGAGGTTTCCGCCATGGTTGTTTGTTGATTTGTTTGTTGATTTGGTTTTTCATCATGTGGTTCTCTGCAGATTTTTTCTAGCTCGCTTCTCTTTTCCTCTTGCTATTTTTTTTTGCCATCTTGCTCCTACTATTTTAGCAAGTTCTGGTTTTGGACCTTTATTTTCTTAAAATTCCTGATTGGTAATGATGTCTCTACTTGGAATCATCTTCTTATTTTATATTCTAGTGGCTTACAATGTTGCATTAGTTGCTCTGATGGGAGTGACTTTCTGATTGCCCGGATTATTTCTGGCTGGATTGCTGCTCATTTTAGGGTGGCTGTGAATCATATTTACAGTCATTGTTTATATTGTAATCCTGCATCTAATGGGTTTGTGCTGTTACCTTCTTGGATTGGAGTGTCATTTCTATTTGAGAAGTACTATAGTCTGATGTTGTCTGTTGCTGTTTTAAGATTTTGGATGTTTGTGGATTTGGTTTATCTGATTAGTTGTCACTGGGCTACTGTCGTAACCTGCTATAGTATCCCTTTTCTGCTAGTGTGCGATCACTGCCTAATCAATGTTTCTCGGATCTTAACCTATGGTTTGTATACTCTCAATGATTGTTATTATGGCAAGCCTCTATTTCTCCAAGGATTATGCTGAATTGGGATAGTGTTGCCGATGAATGTTCCTTATGTGGTAGCTTTTTTGATTTTCACCCATCAATTTGTCTGGTACATTATCTTTTATCTCTTAATCTGTTAATAATAAGTTCGGGTAATTTAGTCGGACTTTCCGATTTACCTTTCCGTGGTTTCTTAATCAATGCATGAGGACAACTGCTTTTGCTCTTAGATGCTATTGAGCACTTATTGGTTGCAGTTTTCTTTATTGCTATTATTTTGCTGATTGGGATATCCCATCTCTACACTAATATCTCTTTGCAAGGATGGAATTGTGATATTTTTCTTAATACTACTCTTGTTGTTTCTGGTCTTGCTTCCCATGATCAGCAGGTTTGGAGTTTTTCATGGGATTATCATTGTGCATCTGCTAGGATTGTGAGAAATGCTTACTCTGATGGAAAATCCTTGAACTCATATAATTTTTACTTTATATCCTTCTTAGTAATACTTCCTTTTCTTAATGGGAGTGTTAACAGTATTGTCCATGCTGCCTGGGATGTTATTGCTTTTCTTTGCTGTTGTTCTCCCATCCTATGCTATGTTTGGAACACGTACAACTTGAAGCACATTTCTTTGTTATGCTTGGAATTAATCAATGATTTATCTTATATGCATAATTGGGTTATTAACAAACCCACTGGTTATTATTGTCATTACCCTTGGCGTGGATTATGGTGAATAAGCCCGACACCGATCGATTTCTCAATGTCACTTACTGGATAGGCTTATGGTGGGGAGCTATTCATTATCTATCCTTTCCTTTACCTAATGCCTATCATTGGAATTCATTGATCTACCTTTTCTGCTATTGTTCACTTCATCCTTTTTTTGTCAAACTTTCTATTGTTTTGATTATCCTGGATGAGTGGCAACATGGCGAGCTAACTGGTTTTTGTTGTTTTGGTTGTCTCTTATCTTGGAGATTTCCATTTTTGTTTTTCCTTGTCTCCTCAGTTGGCTCTTTCTTTGTTGGTTGTAGTGTGGTTCATGCCCTAAAAGATGTTCCGCAATTGTCTCCGATGGTGAGGGTTTTTGGTGATTGCCTGCTTTTGTTACCTTGGATAACTGCCTATATGTTTTATTTTTTGTTTATCTACTATTGCCATGTCTACTCTGATTGAGGAGTTTTATGGCCAATTTGCCGTATCTTCCTATCTTGGATGTTGCCGTCTTAACTGTCACTATTTTCTGGATTTTAATGTTGAGACTCATTTCAATTCACTTGTTGATTATTTTTATGGCGGGTTCCAATGTTGTATGCTTTTTTGTGTTGGCTTTGATTGCGTGCAATTTATCTCCTATTTTCTCTCGATGCATCTCCTGCTACCTCTTTTATGGTTGGTTCATTTGAGCGCTTATTCCGAAAGAATGGTATTATGGCGCTTTAGTCCCGCCATCTTGGAGGTTGTTGCCTTTTCTTTTGTCCTTTGGATTGATTGTTGAGGATTATTTGAATGGTGGCCCCGAATGCGCTATTGGAGTTCGCTCTAAGTTTTCTGGTGCTAATTTTGGTTGGTTGCGTTCATTCCTGTGTTGAGCTATGCTATCTTCCTTTACTATTGCTTTCTCCGGGACATTAATAAGGGATTGTTTCCGGTTATTTTCTGACCGAAAGATTCATTTACATATCATGTGATTGGGATGGTGTTAATATAGGCTCATTGACTTATTTATGTGTTTTCGCCTAGTTGTCTCCTCGTAATTTTCTTATGGAGGGATTATATGCTGAACTAATTTCTTTCCTCAACATGGCTATTCATGAGATTTTGGCTCACTCACTTATATGTTTATGTATTCTCATGTCAAGATGGCTATATTGATGATAATTTTCTTGAATGAGACTCCTTATCCTTCACTCTTAGAATTACCTATATATTTTAGATATGATTTTGCTTAGATTTGCAATAAAGCTTACAAGAATATCAACAATGGTGCTTCCTTCTCATAGGTTTGTTGGCTATGATGATGGATGTTCTCACCCTTTTGGTCTAGTAGCTCATGTGATGTAACCTTCAAGTTTGGATGCTCACAGCCTCAACATGGTGTGATTGAGCTGAGCCTTCTATCACATTTCCTTATTATCATACTCATAATATATTGTTTCCTTCTATCTTTTGTCTATACCTTAACTGTTTCTAATCTCTCTCTCATTATAACTTTGCTTTTCTCTCTTTATCTTGGGTTTGCTCCATACCAAGCACTCTTACAACCATCGAGCATTTTATACTTTCTTTAGCCATATTATGTTAATCATCTTGTATCTTTTGATTGCTTTAATGTTTTCTTTTGCTCTTGGATGTACTTAGATGGGATTTATCTTTAGTGATTGTAGCTCTTTGAGAAAGTAGTTTGAGTTTATCCCCTTTAAGGACTTTGTAACCTTTTTTTTTGTGGCAATAAAATACCCCCGTATCATGGGGTTTCCCTAAATAAAAAATAAAAAATAAAAATAAAAATCCTAAACCATAAACCTTAAAAACCTAAAAACCTAAACCTAAACTAAATAAAACATAAAAATAAAATAAATTAATAAACATAAACCTATATAAAATAAAATAAAATAAAAAAAAACCTAAGCTAAAATTGAAACCTAAACCTAAAATAAACTGATAAAATAAACTAAAATAAAATAATTAATAGCCTAAATTAAACTAAAAAAACAAAATAAAGCTAAGAATAAAAAACCTAAATAAAAGAACAACTAAATGTAAAATAAAAATAAAATAAACCTAAAATAAAATAAAATAAAAACTAAATAAAAACCTAAATCTAAAAAATAAACCTAAAAATAAATAAAAATTTAAACCTAAACCCTAAACTAAAAAAAAAATCCTAAACCTAGAATAAAAAAAAATAAAAATGAATCTAAACCTAAATTAAAATAAATAAACTAAAATAAATAAAATTTAAGCCAAAACATAAAATAAACTAAACCTAACCTAAACCTAAACCTTAACTAAATAAAATAAAATAAAATAAAAATAAACCTAAACTAAAAAAATAAAACCTAAAATAAACCTAAAAAAAACCTAAAACCTAAACCTAAAATAATATAATAAAAACTTAAACCTAAAAATAAAAAAATAAAACCTAAACCTAAAAAAGTAAAATAATAAGTAAACTCACCTAAAATAAACTAAACCTAAACCTAAACCTAAAATAAACTAAAATAAAAAACCTAAACTAAAATAAATAAACTTAAAATGAATAAACTAAATTAAATTAAAAGAAAAAAACATAAATAAAAATAAAACACAATATGTACTAAAATAAATAAAAAAAATAAACTAAATAAACTAAATAGACCTAAACCTATCGGTTTACTTAATTTAAAAAAAAAATTCTGAACCCTAACCCCTAAACCTTAACCTTAACCCTAAACCCTAAATCGTAAACCCTAAACCCTATACCCTAAACCCTAAATCCTAAACCCTGATCGTAAACCATAAATCCAAAAATTTAAACCCTAAACTAAAAAAAAACCCTAAACCATAAACCTTAAACTAACCTTAAACCATAAACCCTAAACCATAAAAAGCAAAAAACCTAAACTTAAACTAAATAAAACCTAAACTCAAATAAATAAAAAATCTAAACAAAATAAAATAAGAAAAATAAAATAAAATAAAAATATAAACTAAAACTTAAACTTAACCAAATCCTAAACCTAAAATAAAAATTAAATAAACCTAAAATAAAATAAAAACTAAAAAAAATCTAAACCTAAATAATAAACCTAAAAATAAATAAAAAAAATAAAACCTAAACCCTAAACTAAAAAAAAATCAAAACCAAAATAAAAATAAAATATACCTAAACCTAAACTAAATTAAACTAAACTAAAATAAATAAAACCTAAACCTAAACCTAAACTTAAACATAAAATAAACTAAACCTAAAATTAGACTAAATAAATAAAATAAACTAAAAATAAACCTAAACTTGAACTAAGAAATAAAGCCAAAAAATAAAACTAAAATAAGAACTTAAAACCTAACCCTAAAAAATAAAATAAAAACTAAACCTAAACCTAAAAATAAAAAATAAAACCTAAACTTGAAAAATAAAATAAAAATAAAACTAAAATAAAAAATAAACCTAAATCTAAACCTAAACCTAAAAATTAAACTTAAATAAAAAAACTAAACTAAAATTAATAAACCTAAAATAAATAAACTAAACTAATTAAAAATAAAAATAAACCTAAATGAAAATAAAAAATAAAATAAACTAGATAAACCTAAACTTACCAATTTATAAAAAAAATAAAAATAAAAAACCCTAACCCTAACCCTAAACCCTAAAACTAACCCTAAACCTAAACTCTAAACCCTAAACCCTAATCCCTAAACCCTAAAAAAATGCTAAACCTAAACCTTAAATCCTAAATCCTAAAACCCTAAACTCTAAACACTAAACCCTAAACCCTAAACTCTAAACCCTAAAAACCTAAATACCTAAATCTAAATTAAATAAAACCTAAAAATATAATAAATAAATAAATAATCAAAACCTAAATAAAATAAAAAATAAAATAAAATAAAAACCTTTATTAAAACCTAAACCTAAACCTAAAATAAAATAAAATATATAAACTTAAACTAAACTAAAAAAAAATAAAATAAACTTAAGAATAAAAAGCCTAAATAAAAGAAAAATTATACATAAAATAAAAATAAAATAAACCTAAAATAAAATAAAATTAAAACTAAATAAAAACCTGAACCTAAAAAATAAATCTAAAAAATAAAGCCTAAAAATAAATAAAAAATAAAACTTAAACCTTAAAATAAAAAAAGCATAAATATAAAATAAGCAAAATAAAATAAACCTAAACCTATTAAAAATAAATTAAACGAAAATAAATAAAACCTAAACCTAATCCTAAAATAAACTAAATCTAAACACTAAACTAAATAAAATAAAATAAACTAAAAATAAGCCTAAACCTAAACTAAAAATTAAACCTAAAAATAACCTAAATTAAAAAATAAAATAAAAACCTAAACCTAAACTGAAAAAATAAAAAAAAGCTAAACCTAAAAAATAAAATAAAAATAAAACTCAACTAAAAGATAAACCTAAACTTTACAAATAAACTAAAATAAAAAACCTAAACTAAAATAAATAATCCTAAAATAAATAAATTAAATTAAATAAAAATTAAGCTAAATAAAAAAAATAAAAAAAATAAACTCAAATAAATAAAAAATGAACTAAATAAACCTAAACCTATCAATTTACTTAATTTTAAAAAAACCCAAAACCTTTAAAAATCCTAAACCCTAAACCCTAAAACTAACCCTAAACCCTAAACCTTAAACCCTAAAACTAACCCTAAACCTACAACCCTAAACCCTAAAACCTTAATCCCTAAACACTAAACCCTAAACTCTAAACCCTAAACCTACAATCTTAAATCCTAAACTCTAAACCCTAAACCCTAAACCCTATAAACCATGAGCCCTAAAGCCTACTCACTAAACCATAAACACTAAACCCTAAATCCAAAACCCTAAAATCGTAAATCCTAAAACATTAAACCCTAAACCCTAAAAACCTAAAAACCTAAACCTAAACTAAATAAAACCTAAATATAAAATAAATAAATAAACCTAAACCTATATAAAATAAAAAAATAAAAATAATAAAAACCTAAGCTAAAACCTAAACATAAACCTAAAAATAAAATAAAATAATCCACTAAAAAGAAACTAAAATAAAATAATAAATAGCTTAAACTAAACTAAAAAAAGTAAAAGAAACCTAAGAATAAAACCTAAATAAAATAAAACTAAATAAAATAAAATAAAAAAAACCTAAAATAAATTAAAATAAAATAAAACCTAAACTTAAAAATAAACCTAAAACAAATTAAACTTAAACCCTAAACTAAAAAAAAAAAATCTAAACCTAAAATAAAATAAATAAATCTAAACCTAAACTAAAATATACTAAACTAAAATAAATAAAATAGCCTAAACCTAAAATAAACTAAACATAAACTAAAACCTAAACTAAATAAAATAAAATAAACTAAAAATAAGCCTAAACTAAACTAAAAAATAAATCCTAAAAATAAACCTAAAATGTAAATCTAAAAAATAATATAAAAACCTAAACCTAAACCTAAAAATAAAAAATAAAATCTAAAGCTAAAAAATAAAAATAAAAAAAAAACTCAACTTAAAAATAAACCTAAACCTAAAAAATAAACTAAAATAAATAAACATAAATTGAGTAAACTAAAATAAATAAAAAGAAAAAATAAACATAAATAAAAATAAAAAATAAAATGAACTAAAAGAAATAAAAAAAACTTAATAAACTAAATAAACCTAAACCTACCGGTTTACTTAATTAAAAGAAAACCTAAACCCTAAATGAACCTAAACCCTAAAATCCATGATTCAATTCCATGATTGAAATCCATGATTGAAATATATGATTGAAACCCATGATCAAAATTCATCAAAAATTTCTAAGTTCAAATTTCCCAAGTCCTTAACCCTTTCTTAAGGACTTAGCAAAACTATGATTCAAACCTATTCAAATCTTTGAAATTTTCTCATGATCCATTTATATTCTCATTTATATTCACATATATAAATGAAATATAAATTCAAACCCACCAAATCAAATTCAAAATTTAAAATAAATTCATGAAAATGTTTTTAAGTCCCTTTAATTTTCCATTAAAGGACTTAGCCACCTTGATCAAATCAATTCAAATTCATGGGATTTTCTCAAAACTTATTTATATTCTCATTTATACTCTCATATATAAATGAAATATAAATATAACTCAATCAAATCAAACCCTCAAATTAAATTCCAAATTTAAAATGCTTGAAAATCCTTTAATTTTCCATTAATGGATTTAACCTAAACTTTGATCAAACCATTTCAAACTCATGGGATTTTGTTAAAACTTATTTGTATCTCATTTATATTCTCATATATAAATGAAATATAAATATAAATCAATCAAATCCAATTCAAAAATTAAATTTTAAATTAAAAATTTTCTTAAATCCTTTAAATTCCCTTTAGTGGATTTAACCTAAATCATGATTAAACTCTTTCAAATTCTTGAAATTTTATCATGATCAATTTATATTCTCATTTATATTCACATATATAAATGAAATATAAATTCAAACATTAAAACCAATTCTAAAAATCAAACTCAAATCCACTCAAAATCAAATCTAAGCCTTTCAAGCCAAAATCTTGAACTTAGCCAAATCAATTCCAAATCAAGCCAAACTCTTGATTTTCTCTCATGGTTCAATCAACCCTATAATCATGAGCTCATATATAAATCCAAACCTCAATCAAACATTTAAAACCTAAATCAAAAATCAAACCCAAAACCCCTTCATATTCTTCCTCTGAATATGAAATTGTCAAATGGATCACAACCCATTTGACTTCTAACCACTTATAAATGGATTTATATTTCAATCATAAGTCCATATACAAGATCAATCAACTTCAAATCAAGCTTTGACCAAGCCATTTGACCCACCTAGGCTCACTTGACCCAAAGTGACTTAAAGTACCCTTATGAGCCAACTTTTGATCCTAACCAAATTGGATTGAACCAAACTCATATGTCCCTCTCATCATGATCAACAATCATCATGGGATGATCAATCAATCAAATTGGGTGAAACCAAGTCAAACCTAAGGGTTGACCAAGTCAACACTTTACCTAAAATGAAACCTAACATTGCCAAAATCCACCATAGGCCAAATTGATTGAAACCATTGATCTAGTTCACTCATGACCTATGTTTGAACTTGACCAAGCCAACATTTGAGCCTAACCTAGCCCAATTGGCCCACTTGACCCAAGTTGACCCATTTTGACCTAAAGGGCCAAAATGTGTCAAAACTTGATCTAAGCCAAATTGATTGAAATCAATGGGTCAAGTCCATCCCAAATCACTTATGGAACTTGACCAAAGCCTCAATTGGCGAACTAGACCCAACCTAGCCCAAATGACCTTAGACCCAACATGACCTAAAGGGGTCATGTTGAGCCAAAATTGAACCTAACCCAAATTGATTGGAAACAAAGATACCAATCCACTCCATATGACTAACCTAACCTAAACCTTTGGCCTTACCCTCAAATAGGTCAACTTGACCCATTTGACCTAAATAAAGTTATATGAGCTAAAACCAAATCTAATCCAAATTGAACCAAACCAAAGGCACCAAAACATTTCAAATGGTCATATGAACTTGACCCAACCCTTGGTTTGACCCAATTTGACCAATTGGTCAACTTGACCCATTTTGACATAAATGGGTCAACATGAGCCAAACCCTATCAAATGGATTCCAAATCCAATAAAACTTGGCCAAACCTAGTTTCTCCACATACCCAACATGTCAAAAGTGGGAAAAAAATTAGCAAAATGACCATTTTACCTTTAGGCAATAGGACAAATTTTGGCCTAGCCCATGGGTATTTTGGTCTACCCTCTTCATAATCACTTGAGGCTATCCTAAAAGCTCAAGGGGACTTAGTGATGAGTGGTGCACCCAACCCAATGGGTTTGTGTCAACCAATTTGACCCATAGACCAAACCCAACCACATAGCTTGAAATTGAGTTTTCAAATTCCCTCCTAAGCTCAAATTCAGCACATGGGAATTTGGAAATGCACTCAAGGGATCAAACCAACCATGTGCACACTCAAAACCATCAAAATAACCTCTCTAATCTCAGCAATTGGATCAAAATGATAAAGGAGGTGTCGGCCATCCGATTGCCATAGGGGGAGATATACTCTCCCTAATTCAATGAAATTTCAATTATCGATTGGAGCCAAGGAACCCATAGCAACCACCTCAGAGCATTCACAAGCTTCTTAGGAGGGATTTGAATTCCCTAATTCTTGATTTTGCACAGTCCAAAATAAGGGAGCTCAAACCATTAGCCAACTTCCTATACACTTTATTTCCTTCCAATACTCTTGCACACTCCATCAGAGAGTCAAGTCAAACTTGCCCAAGCTCTGATTGAAGTTCCCATTGCAAGGAGAGGATCAATTCAATTATGGTATGGGTTTACCCATTGATCCACTCAATCTCAAGGCCTAGGAATTTCAACAGGGCTTCGTCTCCACTAGACGAAGCTACCTCATCGATCTTGGGCACTAGTGATCACCTTCGATGAGGTATGGAATTTTTTGACCACTTAGCTTGATAGATGTCGGTCCTTTGTGAAAGAAATATTCATGGCATGTGAAATCAATAGTTGGATAGGTTGGTAATTGTGCTTAGATGGTGTGGGTTGATTTTTGTATGATTCCATGCTAGATCGAATCTCCCCTTAGATCATGGACGGTCTCCATTGATCCTCAGGGAAGAACTTGGCTCATCTCAGCCATCCATCCGCACATTTTAGATGGACAACTGAGATTATTTAGCACTTTTAGTAAATCATTTATCCTTTTAAAATTGTGGGTGAATCCTTAGTCGTCCAATCTTTGATCGGACGAGGATATTAACGCGTGCACCACCATTGCCATTTGGGATGTGACATTTAAGTCACACCCTCATGGTGCAATGCGTGTAAAGCTGACCGCAACCACCGCGCATCACACTGTGAGCTGAGGATTAAGTAGGGATTAGTTAAATGCCTAATTAATTCCCAATTAATCCATAAAACTTATAAAATTCATAACTCTTCATAAAAAATCAAAAAAATGAAAGTAAAAATGCTATGGAAAGATAATTTGATCTAGATTATTTTAAAAATGGTTTCAATGAATTTTGAATTACCATTTTTTTGAATTTGGGTTTCTTTCAGAATCTTAATGAGCTAATTATCCTTTAATTAGGTCATCAATTAATCTCAAATATCTAGGGTTCATTTTAGGGGATGACCTCTACCTCCCCTATTTTTCTTGAGATTTATTGAGGGCTCAATTGGGAAAATTGCTAGCACATTCCCTAATTACCCCATTCATATAATTAAGAGTAATTAAGATGTGATTAGTAGATTTACCCTATGATTAGGATTGATTAAGGATAGATCTAGTGAGTAGGGGTTTATGGAATAATTTTGGTGTATTTCCCCTAAGCTATTCCCTAAACCCCTTTTCTTTTCTTAATCCCCTCTTAATTAAGGGTTAACTCATTAATTACCCCTTTAATCAATTTTCAAAAATTCTAAAAAGTTCTAGAACTTAATTAATCTACCTTGGGTAGATGCTTAGGTGTTTAATAGCCTAAGTTTAATTAAGAAAATTAAAACCTCTTTCATATGTATGAAAGGGTGTTTTGAAATTACTTAAGCTAAACCCCTTAGCTTAATTAACTTTTAATTATGAGCTAAATTGCACTAGGCCTTTTCATTATTAGGTGAATTGCAAATTTAAATACCTTATGGGTTTTATGTCATCTCATTGGATCATAATTACTTAGTTAATTTTTCTAAGGTGGTGTAGGTAAGGGTTAATTAAGCTACTGAATTCATACCTTAACCTAATCAATGCTTAAAAATGGATTTAATTATCTAAAAATTAAACAAAAATACAAAACACATGTGGGAATGGGTTAGGAACATCAAACTCATCTCACCTTTTCAAAATTAAATCAAACTTCAAACTAAACAAAAATTATTTTGAAATTCACTTTGATTTATTCTAAATTTTCTTATTCCTTAAGAATACCTTTAGGATTTAAGTAAAATGAGTTTGTTTACATGATTTCATTACTTTGGATCTTTCCCATCATGTTAAGTTGTATTCCATGTGATTCATGCATTCATAATTTCATGTTTCAAATTTTAAAATGAAAATTATTTACTTTATGTCAAATGTGCATGTGTTGGCTAAAGTAAAATATGAGTGGCTATTATCCCTACTAAATCCAAATTATTTTCAAAACTTATAAATGAAACATAAAATCTGAAAGTATGCTACTTATACTTTAGTTATAAGTTTGCATGTGAAATATTATAAAGGTATAGTTTTGAATAGGAATTTTGGTGAGATATAAGGTTCATCTGAAAATGACCTAATGCTCACCTAATTTCATATCCTATTCATCCCTATGCTACCATTTAAGAAGAGTTACCTACACTTACATACATAAATTACATAAACAAAATAAATCTATTAAATAACTTTTGCATCTTCCTTTTCTATTTCATTTCTTTTATATGCATGTTAGTACTTAAGGAAAGTGGTATATTAGTCTGAACAACCCTGAGGTTGCGAGACTTTAAGTAGTCCTAAGTAGGTATTGTACCTTACACCTCTGGTTAACAATGGTACTGTACTCACTTATGCCTTTCTTACTTTCATGTATGTATGTGAAATTTTGGATAAGGAAAACCTTTTCTACTTAAGAAAAATCATGCATATTCAACTTCTAGATTTTCTTAAGAGAATTACTTAGCATGCATCATAAAGTGTGTTAACTACTCTCATTTGCATGTATAGATAATTCTTAGGGTCCATCCATATGCATGTTATATATGTTGGGAAAGAAATGAAGTAATGTGTGTTATGTGAATTTTGATTCATTTTATTTAATCTTAAAATGCCTTTCTTTTTGAATAGGTTTATTTAGAGTTTGTCTAAACTTAGGATTGATTAAAATATGTAATCAAAACATTCACCTAAATGAAATTAAAATATGAATCTACTTTTGAAAATTACTTAAGGTTAGGGAAGGAAAGAGAAGTTCCCTTCTCTTTCCCTCTCTTTAGAACTTAGTAATTAATTATAGGTTTCACTTAAACCAAATTAAAACATGAAATAAAACCAACCCAAAACACTTAAACAACTTAATGAAACCCTCCTCTAAGTTTAACATATTCTTTAAACTTAGAAAATTTGAACCCAAAGTCCTAAGCTAAGCATACCACACAAGTCTTCAAAGCGCACACATTAGCCTAAGTCACCACTTCTAGCCTTAGGTTAGGTCGGTGCATGGTTTAATATTATGTTTTGTTTTGTGATATATGTTTTAGACTGGATGTTAGAGTGTATTCTCATTGAATGAATGGTAGGATGTGCTTAGTCTAACTGTTCTTTTCTGCAGGGGATTGTGCTTAAGGGGCGCTATCATAAATAAAAATATAAATACTTTTGCTTGCAGGTGCTTTATACCCCTAAGCATAATACATAGGCCATGTGGACTTAGCCACCCATGTGTGGGGTGATAAGTCCAATATACATGCTTGGGATTTATGTGGTGTGATTTAACTAACCTTTGTTTTGCAGATGTTAGTTAAATTTGTACTTTTCCTTTTCATGTAAAAATTTGTATATTTAGGATTTTGGAATGATTATTATGGGGATTAGGATGAGCATTGGTCATAAGATCCTATCTTATGCACCATGTGAAGCCTTGGAGCATCTACCATCCAACCATCCAAAGGTAGGAACGAAAAGAAGAAAAGAAAAAAAGAAGAAAGAAGAAAGAAGAATAAAGCTTGAAGACCCCCATAACAATGAATTCCTTTGATTAAATTGTAATTTAATTTATTTGTAATCTGAGTTGTATAAGGGTAGAGCTCAGCTATCCACATTTGATATTTTCAATTTTATGCGGGGTGCCAGACCATAAACAACCATTTATTCCTTTTGTGATTAGCTTTATAAATTGTTTGATGATTTGTTTAGCTTTTGCATTAAGTGGCATGCTTTTCCTAGTTTCTTCCTTGCTTTATGTATGGCTTGGATGTGGATTAGGATCTTTAGGGAAAAATAAATCTTTTACCCAACTTAACAATTCAAATTAAAATTAAATAACTCATAACCTCACATAAAGCTTAGAATTAAAATCAAGATAATAGAATTAGCAACCCCTTAGCTGGATGAGCATTTTTTTATAATATCATGCACAAATGCATTTTATTTCACTCTTGATTAGAGGGATCCCACCTTTGCCGAAGGCATAACCTTTGAGGGTCGTGGTGGAAACTCACCTCATACCTTCTCGCTGATTTTGGCCAATAATCTGATTTCTCATGCATTAGTCATAAAAATTCTATTAGCCTGAGTCAAAATGATTGTCCAAAAATAAAAATAAAATGAAATTTGAATTGCATTAGATTTAGGTCATTTGAAGCATGTCCAAAAATAAACCCTAAACCCTAAACCTTAAACACTAAATCCTAAAACTAAACCTAAACCCTATAAAACCTAAACCCAGCTGTAAGCACAAATCCTACCCTAAACCCACAAACCTTAAACCCAACCATAAACCCTAAAACCATAAACCAAACTAAACCCCTGCAACCCTACAACCTAAACCCTAAACCTCAAACATTAAACCTAAACTAAACTAAACACTAAACCCTAAACCTAAACCACTAAAACCAATAATAACTATAATAATATAACTAATAATAAAATAAAAAAACTAAAAACTAACTAAATAAAAAGTAATAATAAAATAAAATAAACTAATAAATAAATATAAATATCTAAACTAATAATTAAATATAATAAATAAACTAATAATAAACTAACTAAATAAATAAATAAAAACTAATAAAACTAATAATAAATAACTATACTAATAACTAAAATAAATAACTAACTAATAAACTAAACTAACTAATAAATAACTAAATAATAACTAAACTAATAACTAAACCAATAACTAATAATATCTAATAAAATAACTAATAATAACTAATAAAGTAATAATAAACTAATAACTCATAAATAATAATAAAAAATAAAAAACTAATAATAACTAATTAAAAAAAACTAAAAACTAACTTAAAACTAATAGTAAAATAAAAATAAAATAAATAAACTAATAACTAAATAATAACTAGTAATAATAAATAATAATAATAAAATAAATATAATAAAATAATAATAAAACTAATAACTAATACTAAAACTAAATAACTATAAAAAAAAACAAATATAATAATAATAAATAAACTAATAACTAATAACTAATAAACTAAATAATAATAATAAATAAACTAACTAAACTAATAAAATAACTAAATAACTAAGTAATAAAAAACTAATAACTAAAACTAATAAAATAATAACTAATAAAAACTAAATTAAATAATAAATAAACTAATAAACTAAATAACTAATAAACTAATAACTAATAACTAAACTAAACTAATAACTAATTAAAACTAATAATAAAATAAACCTAAAAAACTAAACTAAACCTAATAAAATAATAAATAATAATTAAAATAATAATAATAACTAATAATAAAACTAATAACTAACTAAAATAATAATAATAATAATTAATAACTAACAAATAAGTAATAATAAAATAATAAATAAAATAACTAAATAGTAACTAACTAAAAAATAAATAATAATAACTACTAATAATAAACTAAATAACTAAAAACAAATAAAACTAAATAAACTAACTAACTAAAATAACTAATAACTAAACTTAAAAACTAACTAAAACTAAAAATAAAATAATAATAAATAAAACTAAATAAAATAACTAAATTATAATAATAATAGCCAATAATAATAAACTAATAAATTAAAAACTAACTAATAACTAAATAATAACTAAATAATAATAGCTAACTAATAATAATAAAATAAACTAATAAATATAATAAACTAATAATACTAATATAATAATAAATAACTAAATTAAATAATAAATAATTAATTAATAAAAACTAAAATAGCTAATAAACTAATAAAATAAAATAACTAAACTAATATTAATAACAACTTATAATAATAATAATAATAATAATAATAATAATAATAATAATAATAATAATAATAATAATAATAATAATAATAATAATCTAATAAAATAAAATAATAACAAAAACAACAATGACTAGTAAATAAATAATAGTAAAACTAATAACTAATAACTTATAAAACTAACTAAAACTAATAAACTAATAAATAAAACTAAACCAAATAAATAATAACTAAAAAATAATAACTAATAAAATAAAATAATACTTAATAATAACAATAAGCTAATTCTAAAACAATTAAAATAAATAAAACTATAATAATAAACTAATAAACTAATAATAACTAAAAAACTAAAACTAAAATAATAACTAATAAACTAATAAACTAAAATAACTAATTAAACCAATAATAATAATAACTAATAATAATTAATAGTAATAATAAATAACTAAATAAAATAAAATATAATAACTAACTAATAAAACCTAACTAAACTAATAACTAAAACTTAACCCAAACTAATAACTAATAACTAACTAATAATAAATTCTAAACTAATAATAAATAACTAATAATAACTAAATAAATAGCTAAAAAAACTAAACTAATAGCTATTAAAAACCTAAAAACTAAACTATTAATAACTAAAACCTAAAATAGTAATAACAATATAAAGTAATGCATAAAATAAAACTAATAAAACTAACTAACTACTAAACTTAAAAACTAACTAAATAAAATTAAAACTAAAAAATTAATAATAATAATAATAAACTAAACTAAACTAAAAACTAATAAATTAATATAACTAAAACTAATTAATTAATAATAACTAAAAACTAATAACTAAAATAACCTAACTTATAGTAATAATAATAAACTAATAATAACTAACTAAAACTAAAAATAATAACTAATAAATAATAATAACTAAATATAACTAAAATAAAAATAACTAAATAATAACTAAAAACTAATAAACTAATAACTAACTAAAACTAATAAACTAATAACTAAGTAATAACTAATAATAAAAATAATAAACTAATAAACAAATAAATAACTAGTTATAATAAACTAATAACTAATAATAATATTAAAAATAACTAATTAATAATAACTAAACTAATAACTAATAATAATAAAAATAATAATAAACTAAAAACTAATAACTAACTAAATAATAAATAACTAACTAAACTAAAAAATTAATAATAAATAAGTTAAAAATTAAATAATAACTAATAAAACTAAAAAAAACTAACTAACTAATACCTAATAATAACTAACAAACTAATAATAATAACTAATAAATAAATAACTAAATAACTAAAATAAAAACTAAAAAAACAAAAATTAACAAATAAAAAACTAATAAACTAAACTAATAACTAAATAATAATAACTAATAAAACTAAATAACAAACTAACTAATAAGAAAACTAACTAATAATAAATAACTAAATAAAAAACTAATAAAACTAATAAAATAAATAATAACTAATAAAAAATAATAGTAAACTAATAAAACTAAATAATAAAGAACTAAATCTAGTAACTAATAACTAATAATAATAATAAATAACTTTAACTAAACTAACTAACTAATAATAACTAATAAAACTAATAAAAAAATCTAATGACTAATAAAAATAATAAAACTAAAACTAATAACTAAACTAAAAAAAAACTAAAAAATCTAATAACTAAACTAAATAACTAATAAAAACTAATTAAAACTAATAATAATAACTAAACTAATAATCTAATAATTAACTAATAACTAATAATAACTAAAATTAATATTAAATAACTAACTAATAAAATTAATAACTAACTAATAACTAAACTTAAACCTAAACCTAATAATAATTAAAACTAAAAGCTAAAAACTAATAACTAAATTAATAACTAATAAAACTAAAACTAATAATAATAATAAAATAACTAAATAAACTAACTAAAAATTAAATAACTAATAACTAATAGTAATAAAACTAAAACTAATAACTACATAACTAATAAAACTAAACTAATAATAAATAACTAATAATTAATAATAATAAACTAAATAAAATATAATAATAATACCAAACCAAAACTAACTAATAAATAATAAATAATATAAAAATCAATAACTAATAAAATAATAATAAACTAATAAACTAACTAATAACTAATAATAATAAATAGATTTAATAATTAAAACTAATAAAAACTAAATAATAACTAATAATAAACTAATAAAACAAATAACTAATAATAACCTAAACTAATAAACTAAAAAACTTATAAAATTAATAAACTAAAAACTAATAAAGTCATAACTAAATAATAACTAAACTAAAACTAATAACTAAACTAATAATAATAATAATAATAATAATAATAATAATAACTATAATAATAATAATAATAATAACTAATAAAATAATAACTAAATAAAACAATAAAAATAATAAATAAAATAATACTAAAACTAATAATAACTAATAAAACTAATAATATAATAATAATAAACTAAAAAACTAATAATAAAAATAAAACTAAAATAATAAAATAATAAATAATAAACTAATAGTAATAACAAATTAAATAATAATAATAAATAAACTAAATAAACTAAATAATAAACTAAAATAATAATTAATAGCCAATAACTAAAATAACTAAAACTAAATAATACCAAACTAACTAATAATAAATCTAAAAAACTAATAAACTAATAATAATAAACTAACTAATAATAATAATAAATAACTAATAAAAATAATAATAATAACTGATAAAACTAATAAATAACTAACCAAACTAAAACTAATAACTAATAATAAACTAACTAAAACTAATAAATGATAACTAAAACTAATAACTACCAATAAATAAAACTAAACTAATAAATAAAATAAATAACTAATAATAACTAACTAACTAAATAATAACTAAACTAATAATAAACTAACTAAAACTAACAAATAATAACTAAAAACTAATAATAATAACCAATAACTAATAAACTAAAAGAAATAACTAATAATACTAAAAAAACTAATAACTAAACAAATAATAAAATAAGTAAAAACTAATAACTAAAACTAATAAACTAAAGAAACTAATAATAATAATAATATAATAATAATAATAATAATAACTAAATAATAAAACTAATAAAAAACTAAATAAAAACTAAAACAATAATAATAAATAATAGACTAAATAACTAAACTAACTAAAAACATAATAAACTAATAACTAAATAAACAAATAAACTAACTAATAAATAACTAACTAAAAAAAACTAATAAAACTAATAACTAAATAATTAATAAAACTAATAAACTAGAATTAACTAATAACTAACTAATAAACTAAACTAATGAACCTAATAAACTAATAACTAATAATAATAACTAATAATAATAATAATAATAATAATAATAATAAAATAATAAACAAATAAATAATAATAAAATAATATAATAAAATAATAAAATAAAATAAAACTAACTAAAATAAAACTAACTAAACTAAACTAACTAATAATAAAAAAAAAATAATAAAAACTAAATAACTAATAATTAAACTAAATTAAAAAATTAAACTAAATTAGTAAATAAATAATAAAACTAAACTAATAAACTAAAAACTAAACAAATATAATAATATAATAACTAAATAAATAAAACTAAAAACTAATAATAAATAACAAAGTAAACTAAAACTACTAATAATAACTAAACTAATAACTAAATTAATAACTAATAACTATCTAATAAACTAAACTAAAAAAGTAATAATAATAATTTAAAACTAATAAATAATAAAATTAAATAAAATAACTAACTAACTAGCTAATAATAAATAATAAAACTAAATAAACTAATAACTAATAAAACTAACTAATAACTAATAAAAACTAAAAACTAACTAATAACTAAAACTAACTAAACCTAAATAATAACTAATTAATAATAACTAATATAATAAAGCTAATACTAATAACTAATAACTACAATAAATCTAACTAAATAACTAAATTAATAAAACTAATAACTAATAAAACTAATATAAAAAATAAACCTAATAATAAAAAAATAAACTAATAAACTAAATAACTAAACAAATAAAACTAACTAACTAATAAAATAGTAATAAATAATAATAACTAAAAAACTAACTAAATTAATAACTAATAACTAATAATAAACTAATAAATAATTAGAACTAAATAATAACTAATAATAAACTAATAAAATAATAATAATAACTAACTAACTAATAATAACTAATAACTAAACTAATAACTAAAATAAAAAATAACTAAACTAATGAAACCTAAAAAAATTAATAATTAAAACTAAAATAATAACTAAATAACTAAACTAATAATAATAACTAATAAAAAATAACCTCATAAATAATAATAATAATAATAATAATAATAAACTAATAAAACTAATAACTAAACTAAATAAAATAAAACTAACTAATAAATAATAATAAACCTAAATAAATAAACTAATAAAATAAAACTAATAACTTAATAAACTAATAATAATATAATAAAACTAATAAAACTAATAACTAAAGCCTAATAATAAAAATTAATAACTAAAAACTAATAAAATAAAACTAATAACTAAACTAATAATTAATAAACTAAAATAATAAACTAAAATAATAAACTAAATAATAAAGCTAATAAATAACTAAATAACTAATTAATAATAAAAACATAAAATTAATAAATAAATAACTAAACTAAAACTAATAACTAATAAAATAATCTAACTAATAATTGTAACTAACTAATAATAATAAACTAAAAATAATAAAACTAATAAACTAATAACTAAACTAATAAAATTAATAAAAACTAACTAACTAATAAACTAATAATAACTAAAAAATAAATTAAATAAAATAAAACTAACTAATAACTAATAATAATAATAATAGTAATAAAAATTAATATCTAATAACTAATAATAATAATAATAATAATAATAATAATAATAATAATAATAATAATAATAATAATAATAATAATAATAATAATAATAATAAAACTAATAATAATAACTAATAATTAAAATTAACTAATAAAATAAACTAAAAACTAATAATAATAATAATAATAATAATAATAACTAATAAACTAATAAAAAAACTAAACTAAAAAACTAATAATAACTAATAAAACTAATAAAACTAATAACTTATAACTAAATAAACTAATAATAACAAATAATAATAATAATAATAATAAACTAATAAAACTAAAACTAAACCTAATAAATAACTAATAAAACTAAAAACTTAAGAAAACTAACACTACAATAAATAATTAAAACTAATAAAACTAATAACTAATAAAATAAACTAATAATAATAATAAAACTAATAAAACTAATAAATAAAACTAATAATCATAAACTAAATAATAATTAAACTAACTAACTAATAAAAATAAAACTAACTAATAATAACTAATAACTAAAATAAAAAAAACTAATAAACTAAAACTAAATAACTAACTAAGCTAATAACTAATATAATAATAATAAAAATAAAATAATAATAATAAAATAATAATAAAATGAAACTAATAAACTAAATAACTAATAAAACTAATAACTAATAAAACTAATAAACTAATAATAATTAAATAAATAACTAATAATAATAAATAAAATAATAACTAAAACTAATAATAATAATAACTAAATAATAAACTAAAAGAAATAATAACTAATAGTAACTAATAACAACTAAACTAAATAAACTAAATAATAACTAAAAATAAACTAATAACTAATAATAAAATTAAATAACTAATAATAATAAATTAAATAACTAAACTAATAACTAATAAATAAAACTAGATAACTAAACTAACTAATAAAACTAAACTAATAAAAACTAATAAACTAAATAACTAACTAACTAATAAAACTAAAACTAAGAATAATAAAAACTAATAACCTAATAAAAACTAATACCTAAATATAACTAATAAACTAAAACTAATAACTAATAAAAACTAATAACTAATAATAAAAACTAACAAACTAAGACAACTAAAACTAATAATAACTAAAAAACTAAAACTAATAAACTAATAATAAAATAACTAATAACTAAACTAAATAAAAACTAACTAAACTTAAAACTAAACTAATAACTAATAAAAACTAATAAAACCTAATAAACTAAACTAACTAATAACTAATAAATTAACTAACTAATAAACTAATAACTAAAATAATAAACTAATAATAATAATAATAATAATAATAACTCATTAATAACTAAAAAAACTAACTAATAAACTTAAAAACTAACTAATGATAAATAACTAATAACTAAAAACCTCATAATAATAATAATAATAATAATAATTTAAAACTAATAAAAACTATCTAAACTAAACTAATAACTAATAAACTAATAATAAATAAATTACTAATAATAACTAAATAAATAACTAACTAATAATAATTAAGTAATAACTAAAACTAATAAAAACTAATAACTAATAAAATAAACTAAATAACTAATAATAAACTAAACTAATAATAACTAAACTAATAAAACTAACTAATAAACTAAATAATAAACCTAACTAAAACTAATAAACTAAAAATAATAAAACTAAATAATAATAAACTAAAAACTAAATTTAAATACTAATAACTAATCATTAATAAAACTAAAAATAATAGTAATGAAACCTAAACCTAAAATAATAATAAAACTAATAAAACAAATAATAACTAATAACTAAAATAATAACTAACAATAATAACTAAAACTAATAATAAAAATGTAATAAAACTAAATAAAATAAAATTAATAATTATAAAATAACTAATAATTAATAAACTAAATAATAATAAAATAAATAATAAAACTAAAACTAATAATAACTAATAATATAATAACTAACTAATAAAATTTAAAACTAATAAAACTAAACTAATAACTAATAAAGTAACTAAAACTAATAAATAAATAAAACCTAATATTAATAATAACTAAGCTAAACTAAAAACTAATAAAACTAAACTAATAAATAACTAAATAATAAAATGAAAACTAATAATACAAAACTAAAAATAACTAAACTAATAACTAATAATAATAACTAATAACTAAAATATTAACTAAATAATAACTAAACTAAAAAAACTAATAAAACTAAATAATAATACTAATAAACTAAAACTAATAACCTAATAAACTAATAATAATAAATAAAATAAACTAATAAACTAATAATTAATAATAATAATAAATAAACTTAATAACTAAATTAATAATAAATAATAATAACTAATAATAACTAAAACCTAATAACTAAACTAATAAATAAATAACTAATACAAATTAACTAATAATAATAAATAAAAATTAAACTAAAACTAATAATAATAATAATAATAATAATAATAATAATAATAATAATAATAATAATAATAAGTAATAATAACTAAAACTAACTAAAATAATAATAATAATAATAATAATAATAATAATAATAATAATAATAATAATAACTTAATAATAAAACTAATAATAATAATAATAATAATAACTAATAATAAAAACTAAAAAACTAATAACTAATAAACTAATAAACTAATAAAATTAATAAATAAAATAAAATAAAATAATAAATAAAAAAAAATAAAACTAATAACTACTAATAAATTAAAAACTAAACTAATAACTAATAATAACTAACTAAACTAAAATAAACTAAAACCTAATCTAATAAAAAAACTAATAATAAAATAAAAGAAATAAATAAAACTAATAAAACTAAAATAAAAATAACTAATAATAATAAACTAATAATAGTAATAAACTAATAATAATAAAACTAAAATTAACTAAAATAATTAATAACTAATAACAACTAATAAAACTAACTAAAACTAATAAAAATAAATAATAACTAATAAAAAGTATGATAAACTAATAATAAAACTAATAACACTAAAACATAATACATAAAACCTAATAACTAATAATAAATAACTAAATAAATAACTAATAAAATAAACTGACTAAATAAATAACTAACTAAACTAACTAAATAAAACTAATATAAACTTAAAATAAAAATAACTAACTAAAATTAAAATAACTAATAATAAAACTAATAATAAAAATAAAAACTAAACTAAAACTAAAATAAACCAACTAATAATAAACTAATGAAATACTAAAAGTAATAAAACTAACTAACTAATAAAAATTAAAAAACCTAAAACTAAAACTAACTAAAAAAGTAAATCTTAATAACTAAACTAAACTAACTAATAAAACTTAAAAGTAATAAATAATAACTAAACTAATAATGAACTAACTAACTAACTAATAATTAAATAAAATAAATAAACATAACTAAAAACTAATAACTAACTCTTAATAAAATAAACTAAAACTAAAAATAGTAATAATAAACTAATAACTAAAACTAAACTTAAAATTAACTAATATTATAATAAAACTAAAACCTAACTAATAATAATAAACTAATAAAACTAAAACTAAAAAATTAATAACTAAAATAATAATAATAACTAAACTAATAATTAAAACTAATAAATTAATAACTAATAAAAACTAACTAAATAACTAAAAAAATAAAAATAAACTAATAAACTAATAACTAACTAATAAAAAAATAAACTAATAACTAATAATAACTAATAACTAAACCTAATAACTAATAATAATAACTAAACTAATAATGACTAAAAACCTAAAACTAAACTAACTAGCTAAAACTAATAATAAAAATAATAAATTAATAAAAACAAATAAACTAATAATAAATAATAAATAAACTAAACTAATAATAAATAATAAATAAAATAAATAATAAAAAAACTAAAAATAACTAATAAAAACTAATAAAACTAATAATAAATAACTAAAATAATAACAAAATTAATAACTAACTAATAAGCTAAACTAACTAATAAATAACTGAATAACTAAACTAATAATAATTAAATAATAAATAAACTAATAATTAATAATAACTAATAAAATAATAATAAACTAATAATTAATAAATAATAAAAATAATAATAATAAATAAATAAAAATACTAAAAAATTAAACTAAACTAATAATAACTAAAACTAACTAATAAATTACTAATAACAACTAAAAACTAAATAATAATAATAAAATAAATAACTAATAAAAACTAAAATATAATAATAAAACTAAATAACTAAATAAAACTAATAACTAAAATAAAATAAATTAATAGCTAATAAAAAACTAATAAACTAATAAATAATAAACTAAATAATAATAATAACTAAACTAATAAAATAACTAAATAATTAACTAATTAAAAACTAATAACTAAAATAAATAAAATAATAACTAATAGTAATCAATAATAACTAATAATAACTAATAATAAAATAACTAATAACTAAAATAAATAATAAATAAACTAATAAACTAAATAACTAATAAACTAATAACTAAACTAAACAAATAACTAACTAATATCTAATTAAAACTAATAATAAAATAAACCTAAAAAGCTAAACAAAATAAATAAAATAATAAATAATAATAATAATAATAACTAATAATGATAACTAAAAATAATAATAATAATAATAAAAATTAATAACAATTAATCTGATAAATTAATAAGTAATAACTAATAAATAATAAACTAAAATTAATAAATAATAATGGCGATAATAATAAAATAAATAAAAAACTAATAAAACTAAATAACTAACTAACTAAAATAACTAATAACTAAACTAATAACTAAGTAAAACAAAATAACTAATAATAATAATAGTAACTAACTAAATAACTAATTAAAACTAATAAACTAATAACCAACTAATAATAATATAATAAAAAACTAATAATAAATAAAATAATAATAATAATAAACTAAAAAAACTAATAATAATTAATAATAAATAACTAAACTTCATAATAACTAAATAAACTAACTAATGAAAACTAAGTTAACTAAAAGCTAATAAAACTAACAAATAACTAAACTAATATAATAACTAAACTAATAATAATAATAATAATAAACCAATAAAACTAGTACTATTAACTAATAAAACTAAATAAATTAAATTAATAAAATAATAAAAAAACTAAACTAACTAATTAATAACTAAAAATAATAATAACTAATAATAAAATAATAAGAACTAAAAACTAAAATAATAAAATTAACTAATATAATAACTAATCTAATAACTAAACTAATAACTAATAACCAAAACTAAAAACTAAAACTAATAAATAATTAATTAAATTAACTAAAATAATAAACTAATTAATAATAAATAATAATAATAACTATAAATAAAAATTAATAACAAACTAATAACTAATAACTACTAATAAAATACTATAAAATAATAACTAATAATAATAAAACCAACTAATAAAATAATAACTAAATAAATGACTAAAAAACTAAACTAATAACTAATAAAAACCTAAAAACTAATAATAACTAAATAAAACTAAAACTAATAACTAATAACTAATAAACTAATAATAACTAATAAAATAAAACTAATAAAACTAAACTAACTAATAAACCTAAAATTAACTAACTAAATAATAATAAGACTAAAAATCTAATAATAATAATAATAATAATAATTAACTAAACTAAAACTAATAAACTAAACTAACTAATAATTAACTAAAAATGAATTAACTAATAATAACTAACTAACTAAACTAATAAATAATAACTAAAAAAACATATAAAATAACCTTAATAATAATAATAAAACAAATAATAACTAACTAAACTAAAACTAAACTAATAACTAAAAAAATAATAATAACTAAAAACTAATAAACTAATAACTAACTAAACCTAATAAACTAATAATAACTAAACTAATAACTAACTAATAATTAATAATAAAACTAATAAACTAATAAATAATAAGTAATAATAAACTAACTAATAAAATAATAACTAATAATAATAAAAATAATTAACTAAACTAATAACTAACTAATAATAACTAAACTAATAACTAATAATAATAAAACTAATAATAAACTAATAACTAACAAAACTAAAAAAAACTAATAAAAACTAATAAAACTAAAAAACTAAACTAACTAACTAATAACAATAACTATTAATAATAAAATAATAATAATAAATAACCAAAAAAAATAAAAAACTAAATGACTAAATTAAAAAACTAAAACTAATTAATAAATAAACCAAATAATAACTAAATAATAATAATAAATAAACTAAAATAACTAACTAATAAAAAAACTAACTAATAATAAATAACTAAATAAAATACTAATAAAAAACCTAATAAACTAAACTAATAAAAATAACTAATAAAACTAAATAACTAAATAACTAAAACTAATAAAACTAACTAAATAATATAATATAAACTAACTAATAATGATAAAACTAATAATTAAAATAATAAAATAAACATTAATAAATCTAATAATAAATAACTAATAAAACTAAATAACTAAATAAACTAATAAAAAAACTAAATAAAAACTAAACCTAGTAACTAAATTAAAAACTAACTAATAAACATAATAATAATAAATAATAAAACAAAATAAAATAAATAATAATAATAATAATATTAATAATAAACTAATAAAACTAAATAATAAATAATTAAAACTAATAACTAATAATAAAACAGTAAATAAATATTTAACTAAAATTAATTGTAAAGCTAATAAAATAATAAAAAAAAACTGATAATAATAATAATAAAACTAAAGACTAATAAACTAATAAAATAACATAAAACTAAAACTAAAAATAATAAAACTAACTTAAAGTAGTAATAACTAGCTAATAAAAAACCTACTAAAATATATTAATAAACTAATAATAATAATAATTAAAATAAAACTAATAGTAATAACTAAAGATAATAATAAACTAATAAACTAAAATTGACTAATAGTAATAATGAAACTGATAGTAATAATAAAATAACTAAAAATTAATAATAATAATAATAATAATAATAATAATAATATAATAATAATAATAATAACTAAACTAATAACTAATAATAACTAAAACTAATAAACTAATAACTAACTAAAACTAATAAACTAATAAAAACTAATAGCTAATAATAAAACTAATAAATAATTAGTAATAATATAACTAATAATAATAATAAATAATAATAAAAAAAATTAATAAACTAATATAACTAATAATAACTAAAATAATAACTAATAATAAAAATAAAATATAAAACAAAACAAACTAAAACTAATAAAACTAATAAACTAAACTAAACTAACTAACTAACTAATAACTATTAATAACTAAATAATAATAACTAATAACTAACTTAAACTAATAACTAAAAAAACTAAATGACTAAATTAAAAAACTAAAACTAATTAATAAAAAAACTAATAAACAAAAATAATAACTAAATAATAAAAACTAATACTAAATAACTAATAACTAAAATAAAAAAACTAACTAATAATAAATAACTAAATAAAATAATAAAAACAATAAACTAAACTAATAAAATAACTAAATAAAACTAACTAATAACTAACTAAAATAATAACTAAATAAACTAATAAAACTAATAAATAACTAATAAACTAACTAATAATGATAAAACTAA
This sequence comes from Cymbidium sinense, assembly GCA_021442155.1. Lineage (NCBI taxonomy): Eukaryota > Viridiplantae > Streptophyta > Magnoliopsida > Asparagales > Orchidaceae > Cymbidium > Cymbidium sinense. Next base: position 73,501,479 of record CM038227.1, on the reverse strand, counting down.
TAATAATAAATAAACCTATTAATAAATCTAATAATAATAACTAATAACTAAATAACTAAATAAACTAATAAAACTAAATAAAAAAAATAATTAAAAACTAACTAATAAACCTAATAATAACAAATAATAAAACTAAATAAAATAAATAATAATTAATAATAACTAATAATAAAGTAATAAAACTAAATAATAAATAACTAAAACTAATAGTGAATAATAACTAATAAATAAATAACCTAATTAAAACTAACTAATTAATAAAAACTAATAAAATAAATAAAACTAATAAAAAAGCTAATAACTAATATTAATAAAAAATAACCATAAAACTAAAAAAAACTAAAAAAACTAATAAAAACTAACTAAAACTAATAATATAACTAACTAATAAAATAAACTAACTAAAATATACTAATAAACTAATAAACTAGTAATAACTAATTAAAACTAATAAACTAATAACTAAAAATAATAATAAAACTAAAATTAATAAAAAAGACTAATACTAATAAAAAAACTAATAATAATAATAAATAATAATAATAAATAATAATAATAATAATAATAATAATAATAATAATAATAATAATAATAATAATAATAATAATAATAATAATAAAACCAAAACTAACTAAAACTAAACTTATCTTAACTAATAATACCCGATAAACTAAATAATAACTAAACTAAACTAATAACTAATAAATAATAATAATTAACTAACTAATAACTAACTAAATAACTAATAATAATAATAAAATAACTAATAATAATATAACTAAATAACTAATAAAACTAAAACTAAATAACTAAACTAATAAAAACCAATAAAAATATAAATAACTAAACCAATAAATTAAACTAACTAATAATAAAACTAAAACTAAACTAAATAATAAATAAACTAATAACTAATAACTAATATATAATAATAATAAATAATAATAACATAATAATAACTAATTAATAAAACTAAAATAACTAACTTATAACTAAAGAATAAAACTAAACTAAACTAATGGCTAATAAATAATAACTAAAACTAATAACAAAACTAATAACTAATAATAAACCTAATAAAAACTAATAAAATAAAATAACTAATAATAAACTAATAATAATAACTAACTAATAAATAACTAATACAAACTAATAATAATAAACTTAAGAAACTAATAAACTAACTAAAATAAATAAACTAAACTAACTATAATAAATAATAAAACTAACTAAAACTAATAATCTAAAACCTAATAAACTAATAATAACTAATAACTAATAAAAGAACTAAAACTAAACTAATAACTAATAACTAATAACTAAAAAATAAAACTAATAAACCAACTAAATAAACTAATAAAACTAATAAAACTAAACTAGTAACTAATAATAAGTAACTAATAATAAAATAATAATAATAATAATAATAACTAAATAAGTAACTAATAACTAACTAAAATAATAACTAATAAAACTAATAATAACTAACTAATAAACTAATAAAAATAATAACTAATAACTACTAAAACTAATAACTAAACTAATAATTAACTAATAATAAACCTAATAAACTAAACTAATAACTAAACAATAATAAACTAATAATAACTAATAAACTAAACTTAATAAATAAAACTAAACTAAAATAATAAAAAACTAATAAACTAATAACTAATAACTAAATAACTACTAAAACTAATAAAATAATAAACTAAATAACTAAATAAACTAATAATAACTAATAAACTAATAAACTAATAAACTTAATAATAATAACTAACTAAAACTAATAATAACTAAATAACTAATAACTAAACTAATAATTAAAACTAAATAACTAAAATAACTAATAACTAAAAAACTAACTAATAATAGCTAAATAACTAAACTAATAAACTAATAAACTAAACAAACTAAAACTAACTAATAAACTAATAACTAATAAATAAACTAAAACTAATAACTAATAATAATATAATAATAACTAAATAAAACTTATAAAAATAATAAAAACTAATTAATAAAAATATTAATAATAATAACTAATAACTAAAACTAAAAAACTAAAATAATAACTTAAAACCTAAAACTAACTAATAACAAATAAATAATAACTAATAAACTAAATAACTAACTAACTAACAACTAAACAAAATACAAAATAAATAACTAACTAATAATAACTAACTAACTAATAATAATAACTAACTAATAATAACTAATAATAATAATAAATTAGCTAATAATTAACTAAATAATTAACTAATAATAACTAAATAATAAACTAATAAAATTAACTAAAATAAAAACTAATAAAATTGATAAATAATACTAAACTAACCTAATAATAATAAAATAACTAATAAAATAATAAAACTAATAAAACTAATAAACTAATAACTAAATAAATAAAACTAAAATAAACTAATAACTATCTAACCAACTAATAAATAAAAGAAAAAACTAATAAATAATTAAAACTAAAAAAATTAACTAACTAACTAAGTAATAACTAATAAAACTAATAAACTAATAACTAATAATTAATAATAATAACTAATAATAAACTAAAATAACAAAATAATAATAATCTAAATAACTAATAATAAATTTAATAAAAACTAATAATAAATTAAATAACTAATAATAATAACTAAACTAATAAATAATAATAAATTATAAACTAACTAATAAATAATAACTAAACAAACTAATAAACTAAAATAATAACCAACAAACTAATAATTAATAAGTAAAAAACTAACTAAACTAAATAAATTATTAATAATAATTAATAATAAATACAAATATAAAACTAATAACTAATAATATAATAAACTAAACCTAATAACTAATAACTAATAAAATAACTAACTAAAACTAAAAAAACTAACTAATAACAAATAATACTAATAAACTAACTAATAAATAATAACTAAAACTAATAAGAAATAATAACTAATAATAACTAATAATAGCTAATAATAATAACTAAAATAACAAAACTAAATTAATAAATAACTAATAAATAATTAATTAATAAAACTAAAAAACCTAATAACTAAAACTAACTAACTAATAAACAAACTAATAAAAACTAATAACTAAAACTAAAACTAAAACTAACTAAAACTAAATTAATAAAACTAATAACTAGTAATAACTAATGAAATGAACTAATAAACTAAACTAACTAATAACTAAACTATAACTAATAAACTAATAATTAATATTAATACTAACTAAAACTAGCTATAAACTAATAACTAATTAAAACTAAATTAACTAATAATAACTAAATTTAAAACTAAATTAATAACTAATAATAATAATAAAAGTAATAAATAATAATTAAACTAAATAACTAAATAACTAATAACTAACTAACTAATAATAACTAATAATAATAAAAAACTAACTAATAACTAACTAATAAAAACTAACTAAACTAAATAATTACTAACTAATAATAAATAACTAAACTTATAACCTAAAATAATAACTAAAACTAACTAATAACTAATAAATAAATAACTAACTAACTAATAATAAAGTAACTAAACTAACTAAAACTAATAAAATAAAAACTAAATAATAAATAAAATATAAATTAAAACTTAACTAGTAAAATAAACTAATCGACTAATAATAATAAAATAATTAACTAATAATAACTAATAATAACTAACTAAAAATAACTAATAAAATAATCACTAAACTAATAATAATAACTAATAAAATAATAAACTAATAACTAATAATAAATTAATAAAATAACTAATAAAACTAAACTAAAACTAACTAACTAATAAAAAATAACTAATAAAACTAACTAATAACTAATAATAATAATACAACTAACTAAACTAACTAAAAATAATAATAACTAATTAAAAACTAACTAATAATCATAAACTAATAACTAATAATAACTAAACTAAACTAATAACTAATAAAATTAACTAATAACTAACAAAACCTAAATAACTAACTAAAACTAAACCTAAAACTAATAAAATTAATAACTAAATAGTTAGCTAATAAAAATTAAAAACTAAACTAACTAATAATTAACTAACTAAAACCTAAATAAAAGTAAATAATAAACTAAAATAATAGCTAACTAAATAAAAATAATAATTAAAATTAATAAAACTAATAAAACTAAAAATAAAACTAATAAACAAATATTTAAAACTAATAAAAACTAATAACTAAAAAACTTACTAATAACTAATAATTAATAAAAACAAATAACTAATAACTAATAATAACTAATAAACTAAACAAATAATAAAACTAAACTAAACTAAACTAATAAATAATAAACTAAAAATAAATAACTAAACTAAAACTAATAAATAAAAGTAATAACTAAACTAAATAATTAACTAATAAATTAATACTAAACTAACTAAATAATAAAACTAATAATAAAAACTAAATAAACTAATTAAACTAATAATAACTATCTACTAATACTAATAAATAATTAACTAATAACTAATAAAATAAACTAATAACTAATAAATAATAACTAACTAATAATAATAATAATAAACTAATAACTAAATAAAACAAATAACTAAACTATAAAATAAACCAATAACTAATAATAACTAACTAATAATAAATAAAATAACTAAATAAACTAATAGACAAATAATAAACTAACAAACAAAAACTAATAACTGAACCTAATAATTAAAAAAACTAACTCACTAACAACTAAAAACTAATACATTAATAAACTAAGAACTAAATAACTAATTAATAATAAAAATATAATAAAAATTAATAGAAAAATAAATAACAAATTAACTAACTAATAAACTAATAACTAACTAAAACTAAAAACAAATAATTAATAATTAAAATTAAGAGCTAAAATAAAATAATAAAAAACTAAATTAACTAAACTAATAACTAAACTAAAAACTAATAAGCTAAAATATAATAATTATAACTAACTAAAACTAATAAACTAATCATTAATAAAACTAAAACTAATAACTAATAAAACCTAACTAAATAACTAATTAATATAAAACTTCTAATAACTAATAAACTAATAACTAAATAATAATAACCTAAACCAATAATAACTAAAATATTAATAATAACTAAACTAAAACTAAATAATTAAACTAATAACTAACTAACTAAATAATAATAAGTAAAACTAAACCATAAAACTAATAACAATTAATAATACCTAATAAAATAATAATAATTAACTAATTACTAATAATAATTAAACTAATAACTAATAATAACTAACAAAAAAACTAAAACTAGAACTAATGACTAAACTAACTAATAATAATAATAACTAACTAAAAACTAAATAAATAAACTAATTAATAAACTAATAACTAATAATAAAGAAACTAATAACTAAAAACTAATAAAAAATAAAAATAATAACTTAAAAACTAAACTAATAACTAATAACTAATAAAATATAATAAATAAACTAATAAATTAATAACTAAAACTAAAAAATTGATAAATAACTATGACTGACTAACTAATAAACTAATAAAAACTAATAATAAATAATAACAAATAACTAAAATAACTAAAAAAATAAAATAAAAAATGAAACTAATAACTAAATAACTAATAATAATAATAACTAACTAACTAATAATAAAATAAACTCTAAACTAATCCTAAACCCTAAAAACTAAAACTAGAACTAATGACTAAACTAACTAATAACTAAAAACTAACTAAACTAACTAATAATAATAATAACTAACTAAAAACTAAACAAATAAACTAATTAATAAACTAATAACTAATAATAAAGTAACTAAAACTAATAAAAAATAAAAATAATAACTTAAAAACTAAATTAATAACTAATAACTAATAAAATATAATAAATAAACTAATAAATTAATAACTAAAACTAAAAAAATTGATAAATAACTAACTAATAACTAACTAATAACTAATAAACTAATAAAACTAACTAATAATAAATAATAACAAATAACTAAAAAATAACTAAAAAACTAAATAAAATGAAACTAATAATTAAATAACTAATAATAATAATAACTAAAATTAGAACTAATGACTACACTAACTAATAACTAAAAACTAACTAAACTAACTAATAATAATAATAACTAACTAAAAACTAAACAAATAAACTAATTAATAAACTAATAACTAATAATAAAGAAACTAATAACTAAAAACTAAACTAATAACTAATAACTAATAAAATATAATAAATAAACTAATAAATTAATAACTAAAACTAAAAAATTGATAAATAACTAACTAATAACTAACTAATAACTAACAAATAACTAATAAACTAATAAAACTAACTAATAATAAATAATAACAAATAACTAAAAAATAACTAAAAAACTAAATAAAAAGAAACTAATAACGAAAAAACTAAAATTAATAGTAATAGTAATAACTAATAAAAACTAACTAAAGTAGCAATAATAATAATAATAAAAACTAAACAAATAATAATAACTAATAATAAACTAATTAAAACTAATAAAAAAATAAAAATAATAACTTAAAAAACTAAACTAATAACTAATCAATAAAATATAATAAATAAATAATAAATTAATAAACTAAAACTAAAATTGATAAAATAACTAATGACAACTATTAATAACTAACATAACTAATAAACTAATAAAACTAACTAATAATAAATAATAATAAATAACTAAAAAAAATAACTAAAACTAAATAAAATAAATAATAAACTAAATAGTAATAATAATAATAGTATAAATAATAATAATAACTAAATCACACTAAATCTAAGCCCAAATAAGCTAAAAAGGCCTATCCACTGAACCACTGACCACTAAACTGAATAAAAATAATAATAATAAACTAAGACAATAAAATAGTAATAATAACTAATAACTAAGACTAAAATAGCTAATAAAAATAATGTAATAAACTAATAAAAAAGTAATAAATTAATAAAACTAAATAACTAAATAACTAAAATAACTAAGTAATAACTAAAAAAATGAAAGAAAATTTTACTAATAAATAAATAATTTCTTAAAGCAAAACTAAAAGTAATAACATTAACTAACTGTAAGTAATATATAATAAGCAAACTAATAATAAATAATATTAAAAGTAAACTATTAATAATTAAAAACTAATAATAACTAAATAATAAGCCCAATAAGTAACAATAATAAACTAATTAAATAATAATAAATATAATAGCTAAAAGTGACTAAATAATAAACTAAAATTAATGATAACTAACTAAAAATAATTAATAAAACAATAAATAAAACTAATAAAACTAACAATGACTAAATAATAACTAATAAACTAAAATAATATGTAATAACTAATAAAATAATAATAACTAGACTAAATAATAGTAAGACTAATTAATATTAATAACAATAACTAATAAATGATTAGCTAAAATAACTAATAATAGCTAAACTAATAATAATATTAAAAAATAATAATAACTAATAACCTAAAGGTAATAAACTAATAAACTAATAATAAACTAAACTAACTAATAATACTAATGGCTTAATGAAATTAAAATGTAAACTAAAGACTAATTAATGCAAATATTTAATAAATAAATAATAATAGAAATAACTAACTAACTAAAATGTAACCTAAAGATTAATAAATAAACTAATAATGAAACTATAATAACTAACTAATAAAAGTAACAAAAAGCTAATAACTAATA
>CM038227.1:73388350-73493647 GCA_021442155.1 Cymbidium sinense | reverse complement strand
TTTATTACTTTTTATTAGTTATTATCAGTTATTAATTATTAGTTATTAGTTTAGTTAGTTTTATTAGTTATTAGTTATTATCTTTATTAGTTAGTTTAGTTAGTAGTTTAGTTTATTAATATTAGTTTTATTAGTTAGTTATTGGTTTTTAGTTTAGTTTAGTTTTTATTAGTTAGGTTATTATTAGTTAGTTAGTTTATTATTTTATTAGTTTAGTTATTAGTTAGTTTTTTAGTTTTAGTTATTTTAGTTATTAGTTATCAGTTATTTATGTTTGGTTATTAGTTTAGTTAGTTTAGTTACTAAACCCTAAACCCTAAACTAATAACCTAACTTATAACTAAATAACTAACTAAACTAATAATAACTTAATAATAATAATAACTAAACTAAAAAACTAATAAACTAATAAACAATTAATAATTAATAAAACCGTAGAAATAAACAAATAAACAATTAATAATTAATAAAACTAATAACTAAATATAAAACTAATATAAAACTAAATTAAATAATAAACCTAACTAACTAAATATAAAACTAATAACTAATAACAAATAAACAATTAATAATTAATAAAATAAAAATAGTAAAACTAAATTAACTAATAAACCTAAAACTAACTAACTAAGTAATAATAAGACTAAAAAACTAATGATAATAATAATAACTAACTAAACTAAAACTAATCAACTAAACTAACTAACAACTAACTAAAAACTAATTAATGGATAATAACTAACTAACTAATAAAAACTAAAAAGCTAATAACTAAAATAACCTAACTAATAACTAATAATAACTAACTATACTAAAACTAAACAAATAACTAATGAAACTAATAACTAAAAAACTAATAATAACTAAAAACTAATAAACTAACAACGAACTAAATCTAATAAACTAATAATAAAACTAATAAACTAATAAACTAATAAATAACTAGTGATAATAAACTAACAAATAAACTAATAATAATAATAATAATAATAATAATAACTATCTAAACTAAAAACTAACTAATAATAACTAAACTAATAACTAAAAATAATAAAACTAACAATAAACTAATAACTAACTAAATAATAAATAACTAACTAAAAACTAACAAAATTAAAAATTTTATAATAAATAACTAAAAAATTAGTAATAACTAATAAAACTAAAAAACTAAAAAAAAACTAAACTAACTAACTAATAACTAATTACTAATAATAACTAATAACTAACTAAAACTAATAATTAAATAACTAAATAACTAAACTAAAACTAACTAATAAAAAACTAATAAACTAAACTAATAACTAAATAATAATAATTAATAAAACTAAATGACTAACTAACTAATAAAAAAAACTTACTCATAATAAATAACTAAATAAATAAAAATAAGAAATTGAAAAAATTAAACTAATAAAAATAACTAATTAAAACTAACTTATAACTAACTAAAACCTAATAACTAAATAACTAAAACAAATAAAACAACTAATAACTAAACTAACTAATAATAATAAAACTAACTAATAAAACTAATAATAACTAACTAACTAATAAAAAAAATAACTAAACCTAATAATAAAATTAATAATAAATAACTTATAAAACTAAATAACTAAATAGTAAAACCTAATAAACTAATAAAAAACTAACTAAAAACTAAACCTAATAACTAAACTAAAAACTAACTAATTAATAAACCTGATAATAATAAACTAATAAAACTAAATAATAAATAAGTAAATCTAATAACTAGTAATAACTATTAAATAAATAACCTAACTAAAACTAACTAACTAATAATAACTAATAAAATAAATAAAACTAATTAAAAACCTAATAACTAATAATAATAAAACTAAAACTAATAACTAAACTAATAAATACTCATAAAAACTAAAAAACTAAAGGAACAAATAACTAAACTAAATAACTAATAAAAACTAAAGAAAACTAATAATAATAACTATCTAATAAAACTAAACTTACTAAAATAAACTAATAATAACTAATAACTAAATAACTAAACAAAAAACTAATAAACTAATTACTAATAACTAAAATAATAATAAAACTAATAAAAACCTAAAAACTAACTAACTAATAATAAACCTAATAACTAATAATAAAAACTAACTAATAATAAACTAATAATAATAATAATAAACTAAAAAACTAATTAACTAAAAAACTAAACTAATAATAACTAATAATAAAACCTAATAAAATAAATAATAACTAAAACTAATAACTAATAATAACTAACTAACTAATAACTAACTAAAATAACTAATAATAATAACTAACTATTAATTAACAATAACTAAATAACTAATAAAAAACTAACTAAAACTAAACTAATAACTAAAATAATAAACTGACTAATAAACTAATAAATAACTAAAAACTAATAATAAATTAAACTAACTAATAATAAAACTAAAACTAAACTAAATAACTAAATAATATATAAACTAATAACTAATAACTAACTAATATATAACAATAATAAATAATAATAACATAATAATACCTAACTAAAACTAAAATAACTAACTAATAATTAAATAATAAAACTAAACTAAACTAATAGCTAAAAAATAATAATTAAAACTAATAACTAAACTAATAACTAATAAAAATAATAATAATAATAAAATAAAAATAAAGATAATAAAAACTAATAAAAAAGTAATAATAAACTAATAATAATAACTAACTAATAAATAACTAATACAAACTAATGATAACAAACCTAAGAAACTAATAAACTAACTAAAATAAATTAACTAAACTAACTATAAGAACTAATAAAACTAATTAAAACTAATTAAAACTAATAAACTAAAACCTAATAAACTAATAATAATTAATAACTAATAAAAACATAAAACTAAACTAATAACAAATAACTAATAATTAAAAAATAAAATGAATAAACTAACTAAATAAACTAATAAAACTAATAAAACTAAACTAATAAATAATAATTAACTAATAATAATAAATAAATAAATAATAATAATAATAATAATTACTAAATAAATAACTAAAATAATAACTAATAAAACTAATAATAACTAATTAATAAACTAATAAAACTAATAACTAATAACTAACTAAAACTAATAACTAAACTAGTAACTAACTAATAACAAACTTAATAAAGTAAACTAATAACTAAAACTAATAATAATAAACTAATAAATAACTAATAAGCTAAACTAACTAAATAAAATTAATAAAAAAATAATAATAAAACTAAAATAAACTAATAACTAATAACTAAACACTAAAAAATAAATAATTTATAAAACTAATAAACTAATAAACTAAATAACTAAACTAACTAAAAACTAATAATAACAAAACTAATAAACTAATAAACCAAATAACAATAACTAATAACTAATAACTAATTAAAACTAATAATAAATAAATAGCTAATAACTAAAGTAATAATTAAAACTAACTAACAACTAAAAAAACTAACAAATAATAACTAAATAACTAAACTAATAAACTATTAAACTAAATTAACTAATAATAATAATAAACTAAAACTAACTAATAAACTAAATCTAACTAATAATAACTAATAAAACTAATAAACTAAAACTAACTAAACTAATAACCAATAAAATAACTAAACTAACTAATAAAAACTAATAAAATAACTAATAAATAAACTAATAACTAATTAAAACTAAAAATTAAATAATAACTAACTAAAAAAACTAATGTAAAATTAACTAACTAATAACTAATAAATAATAACTAATAAACTAAATAACTAACTAACTGATAAGTAAAACTAATAAACTAAATAAATAAATAACTAATAATAACTAACTAACTAACTAACTAATAATGACTAACTAATAATAACTAATAATGAACCAAATAATAACTAACTAATAAAAATAAAAAAAAATATGCTAAGAACTAACTAAATAACTACCATTAATAACTAAATAACAAACTAATAAAACTAACTAAAATAAAAACTAATAAAAGTAATAAAATAAACTAATATCTAATAACTAAACCTAACTAATAACTAATAATAACTAAATAACTAATAATAAAACTAAACCTAATAATAAAACTAATAAAACTAACTAATAAAAAAAACTAAAACTAATATTATTAATAACTAATAACTAACTAACTAACTAATAAATAAAACTAAAAAAACTAAACTAAATAATTAAACAAATAATAAAACTAACTAACTATTAAAATAAAAACTAACAAATAAACTAACTAAACTAATAACTTATAATTAATAATAATAACTAACTAAACTAGTAAATTAAAAAACTAACAAAACTAATAAACTATTAATAAAAATAACTAACTATTAATAATAAAAACTAAATAATTAACTAAATAAAAACTAATAATAACTAAATAACTAATAATAACTAATAAAACTAACTAACTAAAACTAATAAAATAATAAACTAAAACTAAATAAACTAAAAACTATTAAGCTAATAAACTAATAAACTAATAAAATAAAAACCAACTAATAACTAATAAACTAATAAGTAATAAAAACTAACTAACTAAAACTAAATAACAAACTAATAACTAATAAACTAATAATTAAACTAAAAAACTAATAAATAATAAAAACTAAACCTAATAACTAATAAAACTAATAAACTAACTAATAACTAAACTAAAACTAACCTAACTAATACCTAATAATAAACTAAACTAACTTATAAATAAACTAAAACTAATATGTAATAAACATAATAATAACTAAATAAACTAATAACTAATAACTAAATAACTAATAATAAATAAACTAATAACTAATTAAACTAAACTAATAAATAACTAACTAATAACTAATAACCAAAAAACCAATAAAACTAAAAAAAACCTAATAACTAAAACTAACTAACTAATAAACTAACTAATAAAAACTAATAACTAATAACTAATAGCTAAAACTAAATCTACAACTAACTAAAAACTTACTAAAACTAAACTAATAAAAATACTAACTAACAATAACTAATAAAATGAACTAAAAAACTAAACTAACTAATAACTAATACTATAACCTAATAAAATTGATAACTAACTAACTAATAACTAATATTAATAACTAATTAAAACTAACAAATAAAACTAATAACTAACTAAAACTAATAAAACTAAACTAATAACTAATAATAATAACTAAATTAATAATTAAACTAAATAACTAAATATCTAATAACTAATAACTAATAAACTAAATAAACTAATAACTAACTAACTAATAACCTATAAACTAACAACTAACTAATAATAACTAATAATAATAAAAAACTAACTAATAACTAACTAACAAAAACTAACTAAACAAAATAATAAATAACTAAACTAATAACCTAAAATAATAACTAAAACTAAGTAATAAATAATAAATAACTAACTAACTAAATTAGTAAAACTAACTAAAACTAATAAAATAAAAACTACATAATAAAAATATCTAATAAATTAATAACAAATAATTAAAACTAATAATAAATTAGTAACTAACTAATCAACTAATAATAATAAAAATAACTAACTAATAATAATACCTAATAATAACTAAAAATAACTAATAAAAATAATCACTAAATTAATAATAATAACTAATAAAATAATAAACTAATAATTAATAATAAACTAATAAAATAACTAATAAAACCAAACTTAAACTAACTAACTAATAAACTAATAAACTAACTAACTAATAAAACTAACTAATAATAAATAAGAATAATAATACTAACTAAACTAACAAAAAAATAATAACTAACTAATAACTAACTAATAATAATAAACTAATAATAAATAAAAACTAAACTAAAATAATAACTAATAATTAATAAAACAAACTAATAACTAATAACTAACAAAACCTAAATAACTAACTAAAATTAAACCTAAAATTATAAAACTAATAACTAAATAACTAACTAATAATAACTAAAAACTAAACTAATAACTAACAAACTAAAACCTAAATAACTAATAAACTAAAACTAATAAACTAAATAACTAAATAATAACTACCTAAAACCTAATAAAATAATAACTAAAATAAATAAAACTAATAACTAACTAAATAAATAACTAAACTAATAAAACTAACTAATAACTAAAACTAATAATAAAACTAATAACTAATAAAAACTAACTAAACTAATAGCTAATAATAACTAAATAATAAAAATAATAAATAAAACTATTAATAATAAACTAATAAACTAAAAACTAAATAACCTAATAAAATTAACTAAACTAAACTAAAAAAACTAATAAATAATAAACTAAAAAATAAATAACTAAACTAATAATTAATAAATAATAAAAGTAATCACTAAAACAAAATAAAATTAAACTAATAAATAACTAATAAACTTATACCTAAACTAACTAAAACTAACTAAACTAATAATAACTAACTAAAAACTAAATAGATAAACTAAACTAATAATAACTAATAATAACTAACTAATAACTAATAAAGAAATAACCTAATAACTAATAAAAACTAATAATAATAAATAAACAAATAACTAATAAACTAGTAACTAATATACTAATAACTAACTAATAATAAATAATAAACTAATAACTAAATAAAAGTAATAATAAAACTAAATAGCTAAATAATAACTAATAAAATAATAAAATAATAATAAACTAATAAACTAATAACTAATAACTAAACCAAATAATTAAAAAAACTAACTAACTAATAATTAAAAATTAATAAACTAATAACTCAATAATAAACTAACTAACTAATAAACTAATAACTAAATAACTAATAATTAATAAAATGTAATAAACTAGATAATAAAAATAATAAATAACTAAATAACTAACTAATAAACTAATAATTGACTAAAACTAATAACTAATAACTAATAATTAAAACTAATAGCTAAAACTAAATAATAAAAACTAAACTAACTAAACTAATAACTAAAACTAATAAAACCCAATAACTAAACTAATAATTAATAACTAATTAATAACTAAACTAATAATTAAACTAAATAAATAATAATAAGTAAACTAAAAACCTAATAAAACTAATAACTAATAACTAATAATAAACCTAATAACTAACTAATAACTAATAATTAACTAATAATAAAACTAATAATAACTAATAACTAAAACTAATGAACTAATAATTAAAAATAAAATAGATAATAATAATAATAACTAAAACTAGCTAAATAATAAGCAAAAAAATATATAATAACTAACTAATAACTAATAAACTAAAACCTCAAAATAAACTAATAAAACTAATAAAACTAAAAAAAACTAATAATAACTAAACTAATAACTAATAAATAATAAATAATAACTAACTAAAACTAATAAGAATAAAACTAATAAAACTAATAACTAATAATCATAAAATAAACAAATAACAAATAACTAATTAATAAGTAATAATAACTAAAAAATAATAATAACTAACTAATAATAATAACTAACTAATACCTAATAAACCTAATAACTAAACTAAAAACAAACAAATAATAACTAAACAAATAACTAATAAAAACTAAATAAAAAACTATAAAACTAATTAACTAATAACTAATAACTAATAAATAATAATAATAATAATTAACTAACTAAATAACTAACCTAAAACTAATAATAGCTAATAATAAAAACTATAATAACTAACTAAAATAAATAACTAATAATAACTAATAATAACTAATAATAACTAAAATAACTAATAACTAATAAAACTAATAAACTAATACTTAATAATAACTAATAACCAATAACTAATAACTAACTAACTAATAAACTAATAATAATAACTAACTAATAATAAAACTAATAATTAAAATAACTAATAAACTAAAGTAAATAACTAACTAATAATAATAACTACTAATAACTAATAATTAATAAAACTAATAAAAAACTAATAAACTAATAATAACTAATAATAATAATAAAATAACTAACTAGTAAAGCTAATAACTAATAATAACTAAACTAATAAACTAATAAACTATTAACTAAATTAATAACTAAAATAATAAAATAAATAACTAAAACTAATAATAACTAATTAACTAATAACTAATAAAATAATAACTAATAAACTAATAACTAAAACTAACTAACTAATAATAACTAATAATTAAAAACTAATAACTAATAATAACTGATATTAACTAATAACTAATAAAAACAAAAAAACTAACTAATAATAAACTAAATAACTAATAACTAAACTAATAAAACTAAACTAATAACTAATAACTAAAACTAATAAACTAATAAATAAACTAAAAAATAAATAACTAAACTAATAAACAAATAACTAACTAAAAATAATAACTAATAACTAATAATAAACTAAAAAACTAATTAATAAAACTAAATGACTAAATAACTAACTAATAACTAATAAATAACTAATAATAACTAAATTAATAACTAGTAATAAAAAATAGACTAATAACTAATAACTAACTAATAAAACTAATAAAAAATAAATAAATAACTAATAATAACTAAAAATTAATAAAAACTAACTAAAAATTTATAATAAATAAACTAAATTAATAATAATAATAAACTAACTAATAAAAAACTAAACTAATAACTAATAATAACTAGCAAACTAAACTAATAAAACTAATAACTAATAAACTAACTTACTAATAATAACTAATAACTAAACTAATAATAATAAAACTAACTAATAACTAAAAACTATGTAATAAACTAATAACTAATAATAAACTAACTAATAATAACTAACTAAACCTAAACTAATAACTATAACTAACAACTAACTAATTAACTAATAATAAGTAATAATAATAAACTAATAAAACTAAACTAAACTAATAATAATAAACTAATAATTAATAACTAATAACAAATAACTAAAGAACCAATAATAGCTAAACTAATAACTAAACTAATAAACTAAGAACCTAAACTAATAACTAATAATGAATATAACTAATAACTAATAACTAACTAAACTAATAACCTAAATAACTAAACTAATAATAGTTAATCGCTAAAAACAAAATAACTAACTAATAAAAATCTAAATAACTAAAACTAAATAAAAACTAATAAATTAATAGTAATAACTAAAAATTAATAACTAAATAACTAATAATAAACCTAATAATAAATAATAACTAATAAAAAATAAAACTATAAACTAATAACCTAATAATATTAATAACTAACTAATTATAACTAAATAACTAAACTAAACCTAATAAAAACTAAAAAATAATAAAATTAAAACTAAATAATAATAAACTAACTAAACTAACAAACTAATAAACTAATAAAAATTAAATAAACTAAAAACTAATAAACTAATAACTAAATAATAACTAAACTAATAATAATAATAATAATAATAATAATAATAATATCTTATATAACTAAAACAAACTATGTAATAAATAACTAATAAATAAACTAAATAACTAATAAACTAATAATAACTAAACTAATAACTAATCAACTAAACTAATAACCTAAAAACTAATAGCTAAACTAACTAATAATAACTAAACTAATAGCTAAGTAATAACTAATAACCTAATAACCTAATAAAAATATTAAAACTAATAATAACTAATAATTAATAAAACCTAATAATATAAATTAATAATAAATTAAAAACCAACTAAATAAAAACTAAATACTAAAAAAACTAACTAAACTAATAAACTAATAACTAATAAGAACTAATAATAATAAAAATAAACTAAACTAACTAACTAATAAATTAACTAATAATAACTAATAATAATAAACTAAATAATTAAACTAATAACTACTAAAACTAGCTAAACTAACTGATAATAAAACTAAAAAAACTAATAAACTAATAAACTAAATCTAATAATAATAACTAAACTAAATAAATAATAAAACTAATAATAATAATTAAAACTAATAAATAATAACTAATAATAAACTAACTAAAAACTAATAATAATAACTAGCTAATAATTAATAAAAACTAAACTAATAAATAACTAATAAAACTAAAAAACTAATAACTAAACTAATAATAAAATAAATAATAACTAATAACTAACTAACTAATAAACTAAAAGCTAAACTAATAACGATAATAATAACTAAATAATAAAACTAATAAAAAACTAAATAAAAAACAAAAATAACTAATAATAAACCTAATAAAATTAAATAACTAATAACTAAAAAACCTAATAAACTAATATCTAAATAAACTAATAAACTAACTAATAACTAACTAATAAATAACTAATTAATAAAACTAATTAATAACTAACTAATAAACATAATAATTTAATTATTAATAATAATAATAATAATAATAATAAACTAATAATAATAATAATAACTAATAAAATAAAACTACTTAAATAAACTAACTAAACTAAAAACTAACTAATAAACTAATAACTAAAACTAACTAAAAATTAAAAACCTAATAATAAAAACTAAATAACTTATAACTAAACAAAACTAATAAGGTAAATTTCTAGTAAACTAAACCAATAAACTAAAAACTAACTAACTAATAACTAACAATAACTACCTAATAATAACTAAACTAAACACCTAATTAATAATAACTAATAACTAATAAATTAATAACTAAACTAACTAACTAATAATAAAAAAAACTAAAAACTAATAATAAATAACTAACTAACTAATAATAACTAATAACTAATAACTAACTAATAAACTAAACTAAAAAACTAATAATAATAACTAAAAACTAATAACAAATAAAACTAAATAAAATAACTAACTAACTAACTAATAATAAATAATAAAACTAAATAAACTAATAACTTAAAATAATAATAATAAATAATAAAACTAACAAATAACTAATAAAAACTAAAAACTAACTAATAACTAAAACTAACTAAACCTAAATAATAAGTTAACTAATAACTAACAAATAAAAACTAATAACTAATAGATAGTAACTAAACTAATAAACTAATAATAAACTAATAACTAACTAATAATAACTAACTAACTAATAACTAATAAACCAAATAATTATAAACTAATAAATAAATAAATACATAATAAAACTAATAAAAACTAACTAATAAATAATAACTAATAACTAAAACTAATAACCAAACTAACTAATAAACTAACTAAACTAACAACCAAACTAAATAACTAACTAAATAAACTAACTAAACTAAAAAAACTAACTAATAAACAAATAACTAAAACTAACTAAAAACAAAAAACTAAACTAAACTAATAAACTAAATTGATAAACTAAAAACTAACAAACTAATAACTAATAATAAATAACTAATAATAAATAAATTAAATAACTAACTAATAATAACTAATAACTAAACTAACTAACTAATAATAACAAAACTAATAACTAATAATTAACTAATAAACTAAACTAAAAAACTAATAATAATAACTAAAAACTAAAAACTAATAAAAATAAATAAATAACTAGCTAACTAACCAATAATAAATAATAAAAGTAAATAAACTAATAATTAATAATAATAATAACTAATAAAACTAACTAATAACTAATAAAAAGTAAAAACTAAATAATAACTAAAACTAACTAAACCTAAATAATAACTAAACTAATAGCAAACTACTAAAACTAATAACTAAACTAATAAAGTAATAATAAACTAATAGCTAACTAATAATAACTAACTAACTAATAATTAATAAACCTAATAATAATAAATTAATAAATAAATAAATTATAAAACTAATAAAAATTAAATAATAAATAATAACTAATAATTAAAAATAATAACCAAACTAATTAATAAATAAACTAAACTAATAATTAAACTAAATAACTAACTAACAGAATAAAACAACTAAATAAACTAACTAAACTAAAAAACTAACTAAAAATAAAAATCTTAATAATAAAAAATTTAAAACTAAACTTAACTAAAAAAATAAACTAAACTAATAAACTAAATAAATAATAATCTAAATAAATAAACTAAAAACTAACAAACCAATAACTAATAATAAATAACTAATAATAACTAAACTAAATAACTAACTAATAATAACCAATAACTAAACTAACTAACTAATACTAAAAAAAACTAAAACTAAAAATAAATAACTAACTAAACTAAACTAACTAACTAAATAACTAAACTAATAACTAATAACTAATAAACTAAACTAAAAATAATAATAATAACTAAAAAGTAATAACTAATAAAACTAAATAAAATAACTAACTAACTAACTAATAATAAAAAATAAAAGTAAATAAACTAATAACTAATAATAACTAACAAAACTAACTAATAACTAATAAAAACTAAAAACTAACTAATAACTAAAACTAACTAAACCTAAATAATAACTAAAATAACTAACTAATAACAAACTAATAAAAACTAATAACTAATAACTAATAACTAAAATAATAAACTAATAACTAACTAAGAATAACTAACTAACTAATAACTAATAAACCTAATGATAATAAACTATTAAATAAATAAATAATAAAACTAATAAAAGCTAACTAATAAATAATAACTATTAACTAAAACTAATAACTAAGCTAACTAATAAATTAATTAAACTAATAACTAATAAAATAACTAACTAAACTAATAATAAATAACTAAACTAAATAACTAAACTAATAAAACAAATAACTAATAAAAAACTAATAACTAAAAAATAAACCTAATTATAAAACTAATTAAATAACTAATAAACTAAATAACTAAACTAATAAAACTAGCTAAATAACTAAACTAATAACTAGTAACAAAAATTAATAAATAATAATAACTAAAAAACTAACTAAACTAATAACTAATAACTAAAATTAAACTAATAAATAATTATAACTAAATAATAACTAATAATAAACTAATAAACTAATAATAATAACTAATAACTAACTAATAAATAGCTTATAAAACTAATAACAAATAACTAAATAAAACTAATAATATTTAAATAATAACTAACTAATAACCTAACTAATAACTAAACTAATAACTAAAAACTAAACTAAAACTAAAAATAATAATAACTAACTAATAATTAATAACTAAACTAATAATTAAAATGAAAAATAACTAAACTAACTAACTAATAAACTAATAAAACCTAAAAAAAAAAAAACTAACTAAAACCAAAAATAATAACTAAATAACTAAAATAATAATAATAAACTAATAACCAAATTAATAACTAAAACTAATAAAAACTAAACTAAATAAATAATAATTAATAATAAACCAATAAAACTAATAACTAAACTAAATAAAATAAAACTAACTAATAAATAATAATAAATAACCAAACTAACTAATTATAATATAATAAAACTAATAAAACTAATAACTAAATCCTAATAATTAAAACTAATAACTAAATCAATAAACTAAAATAATAAACTAAATAGTAAAACTAATAAATAGCTAAATAACTAATTAATAATAAAAACATAAAACTAATAATTAATAAAATAACCTAACTAGTAGTAATAACTAACTAACAATAAAAACTAATAAAAAAACTAATAATAAATAACTAATAAACCAAAATTAATAACTAAAATAAAAAACCAATAAAACTAATAAAAATAAAAACCAAAAAAAACTAACTAACAAACTAATAAACCAATAAAAAAAAACAAAACTAACTAATAAACTAATAATAACTAAAAAACTAACTAATAAAACTAATAAATAATAAACTAATAAAACTAACTAATGATTAACTAATAATAAATAACTAATAACTAAATAATAAAATAACTATAACTAAAACTAATAACTAAATAACTAACTAAACTAAAGTAAAAACTAAAAACTAATTAATAATAACTAATAAAACAAAATAGCTAACTAAAATAACTAAACTAAGTAACTAATAAAACTAACTAATTATAATAAACTAATAAAAACTAATAACTAATAACTAATAATAAAACTAAAAACTAACTAATAATAAGAACTAATAATTAATAATCATAAAAATTTAAAACTAAAACTAATAAAACTAATAAAATAATAACAAATAATAAAGCTAACTAAACTAACTAAACTAATAATAAAACTGATAATAACCTAATAATAACTAATAAAAACTAATAACTAACTAAATAAATTAATAAATTAAACTAATAATAATAATAATAATTAAAACTAAACTAATTAAAAACTAATAAACTAAATAAATAATAAAAACTAAATAAAAGCTAATAACTAATAACTAAAACTAATAACTAATAACTAATAAAAAATAACTAAACTAAACCTAAAAACTAAACTAACTAATAAAAACTAATAAACTAATAACTAATAACTAAACAAAACTAATAACTAAACCTAATAACCTAATAAAACTAACTAAAACTAATGAAACTAACTAATAAAATAACCTAACTAATAAACTAAAAAAACTAACTAACTAATAACTAAAAATTAAAACTAAAACTAACTAAACTTAAAAACTAACTAACTAAACTAAAAAACTAAAATTAATAACTAATTAATAACTAAATAAACTAACTAATAACTAATAACTAATAAACTAAAACAAACTAATAACTAACTAAATAAAACTAATGAAATAATAATAATAATAATAACTAATAACTAAACTAAACCTAATAATTAAGCTAAAAAACTAATTAAATAACTATGTAATAATAACTAAACCTAATAACTAATAGCTAATTAAACTAACTAATAATAAGCTAAACAAATAAACTAATAAACTAACTAACTAAAAAACTAAAACTAATAAACTAACAAATAACTAAACTAATAACTAATAAACTAAATAATATAAACAAACAAATAAAAAATAAATAAACTAAAAAAAATAAACTAATAACCTAATAAACTAATAACTAAGTAACTAATAACTAACAAATAATAACTAACTAAAAACTAATAATAATAATAACTAAACTAATAAGCTAATAATAATTAATAAAACTAACAAAAATAATAACTAACTAAATAACTAATAATAAAACTAAAACTAAACCTAAACAAATAAAATAAAACCTAATAACTAAAATAAAACTAATAATAAATAAAATCTAAAAAATTAATAAACTAAAAAAACTAAAAACTAATAATAATAAACTAATAAAACTAACTAATAAAACTAACTAACTAATAAATAACTAACTAAAACTAATAATAAACTAATAAACTAATAAACTAATAAATACTAACTAACTAATAACTAAAAACTAACTAATAATAATAAACTAATAAATAATTAAATTAATAATAACTAAATAATTAACTAAAAACTAAAATAGTAAACTAATAAACTAATAAATAAACTAACTAATAACTAATAAACTAAAACTAACTAATAATAATTAAACTAATAAACTATTAATAAAATTAATAAATACTAAATAAAATAATAACTAATAACTAAACTAAAAAACTAATAATAATAACTAACTAACTAATAACTAATAATAAACTAATAGAATAACTAAACAAATAATAAATAATAATAGTAACTAACTAATATAATTAAAAACTTATAAACTAATAACTAATAATAAAAACTAATAAAAACTAAAACTAATAAACTTAAACCTAGAACTAATAAACTAATAATAATAATAATAATAATAATAATAATAATAATAATAATAATAATAATAAAAATAAAACTTAAAATAATAATAAAATAAACTAATAACTAATAACTAATAAGTAACTAATATCTAAACTAACTAATAAAAAATAATAACTAAAATTAATAACCTTAACTAACAAACTAATAACTAACTAATAATAAGCTAACGAACTAATAACTAATAAAACTAACTAAAAAACTAATTAAAATAAAAATTAATAATAAAAACTAACTAATAAACTAAAGTAATAACTAACTAATAAAACTAATAACTACTAATAAATAATAATAAACTAATAAACTAATAACTAACTAATAATAACTAATAAATAAATGAAAAACTAACTAATAACTAAACTAATAAATAAAAATAATAAACCTAATAAACTAAAATAATAATAAAGTAAGAAACTAAACTAATAACTAGTAAAAGTTACTAAACTAAATAATAAATAAAACCTCATAACTAAACTAATAAACTAATAAATAAATAAATATAATAAAACTAACTAATAATAATAGCTAAAACTAATATCTAATAACAAATAATAAAAATAATTAATAAACTAATAACTAATAACTAAAATAATAAATAAAACTAATAAAATAATAACTATTAAAGCTAATAATAATAACTAAAAATTGAACTAAAATATAAACTAAAAACTAATAAAACTAAACTAATAACTAAATTAACTAAACTAATAACTAGTAAACCTAAAAACTAATAATAACAAACTAATAACATTAATAACTAACTAATAATAAAAAACAAATAATTAAAAAACTCAAAAACTAATACTTAATAAACTAATAACTAAACTAGTAATAACTGAAAACTAAACTAATAACTAAACTATTAATAACTAATAACTAAAAAACTAAACTAATAAAACTAATAACTAATAAATAAACTAAAATTAGTAAAACTAATAATAATAAGACTAACTAATAATAACTATTAAAACTAATAAAAAACTAATAATAACTAAAAACTAATTAAACTAAATAACTAAAATAATAAAAAAATAATAAACTAACTAATAACTAAACTAATAATAATAACTAAAATAACTAAACTAAATAACTAGTACTAACTAATAATAATTAACTAATAATTAAATACTAAACTAATAAAACTAATAACTAAATAACTAACTAATAATTAAAACTAATAATAACTAACTAAATAATAAAATAATAACTAAACTAATAACTAAATAAACTAATAAATTAATAAACTAACTAATAAAACTAATAAAAACTAAAAACTAATAATAATAATAATAATAATAATAATAAAAACTAAACTAATAAAAGTTAATAAATAATAATAATAATAATAATAGCTAACTAATAACTAATAAAACTAATAAAACTAAATTAATAAAACTAATAATAAACTAAACTAATAATAACTAACTAATAATAATAATAACTAAAAATAACTAATAATAATAAAGTAATAACTAAAAAAACTAACTAAACTTATTTACTAATAACTAGATATCAATAATAAAACTAACTAATAATTAAACATAAACCTAAACCTAATATTAATAAACTAAATAAATATCTAATAACAAAACTAACTAACTAACTAATAATAATAACTAATAATAAACTCAATAACTAAAAATAACTAAACTAATAATAATAATAAACTAATAAACTATAAAACTAAAATAACTAATAAAACTAAACATAATAATAAAAAAATAACTAACTAATAAATAACCTAATAAACTAAAAAAATAATAATAATAATAATATAATAATAATAATAATAAGTAAAACTAATAATAATAACTAATAACTAAAACTAACTAATAAATAAATAATTAACTAATAATAAACTAAAAATTAATAACTAAACTAATAACTAAAAAACTAAACTAACTAATACCTAACTAATAATAATAAAATAATAACTAATAAAACTAAACTAATAACTAATAATAAATAATAAATAATAATAATAACTAATCTAACAACTAATAATAACTAATAAACTAATATTAACTAAAAAAGTAATAAACTAATAACTAATAAAATAAAAACTAAAAGCTAATAACTAATAAAAAACCTAAGAGTAATAATAATTATAATAACTAACTAATAACTAAATAACTAATAACTAATAACTAACTAATAATTACTAAAAACATAAACTAATAATAACTAATAAAACTAATAACTAACTAAAAAAACTAATAAATAATAATAAAACTAATAACTAAAAGAACTAAATAACTAATAAAACTAATAATAACTAACTAATAATAATAATAATAATAATAACTAAACTAAACTAATAAATAATAAAATAATAATAACTAATAAGAAAACTAACTATAACTAATAAATAACTAATAAAACTAAACTAATAACCATTAATAAACTAAAACCTAACTAATAATAACTAATAACTAACTAATAACTAAAACTAATAATAACTAACTAAAAACCTAATAACTAATAATAATAACTAAACTAATAATAACCAAATAACTAAACTAATAACTAATAACTAACTAACTAATTATAAAAATTAACTAAAAACTAATAATAATAACTAAATATAAAACTAAACTAATAACTAATAACTAATAAACTAATAAAACTAACTAATAATAAAACTAATAATAACTAATAACTAATAATAATAATAATAATAACATAATAATAATAACTAAAAATTAAAACTAAAACCTAAAAAACTAAAAAATAATAAACTAATAAAACTAATAAAAACTAACTAATAATAAACTAAAGAACTAACAAACAATAATAATAACTAATAAAAACTAAAAACCTAAACTAATAAACTAATAACTAATAATAAATAAGAAATAAACTAAACCTAAAAGCTAATAATAAATAAAACTAATAAATAACTAATAATTAAACTAATAACTAAAACTAACTGATAACCAATAAAAACTAATAAATAACTAATAATAAAAACTAATACTAACTAATAATAATAAAAATAACTAATAATAACCTAATAATAATAAACCTAAAATAATAAAACTAAAAACTAATCAAACTAATAAACTAAACTAATAAAATTAATAATTAATAAACTAATAAAACTAAACGTAATAATAAACTAAACTAACTAAATAAAAACTAACTAATAAAATAAAAACTAACTAATAATAATAATAATTATTATAAACCAATAAACAAAAACTAACTAAAACCACAACTAAATAAAACTAATAAAAACTAAAACTACTAAATAACTAATAGCTAATAATAATAACTAAAAAACCTAAAAACTAAAACTAAAACTAACTAATAATTAATAAAACCTAAATAACTAATAAACTAAAAATAATAACTAATAATAAGCTAAAAAACCTAATAACTAAGTAATAATAATAATAAAACCTAGAAAACTAAATAATAAACTAACTAATAAAACTAATAAAACTAATAAAAACTAATAAAACCTAATAACTAAACTAATAACTAATAAAACTAATAATAATAAACTAATTAACTAACTAATAAAGAATAACTACATAATAAAAACCTTAAACTAAAACTAATAACTAAACTAAAAACTAACTAATAATAACTAAATAAAACTAATAAACTAAAAACTAATAACTAATAACTAATAACTAATAACTTATAATTATAAACTAATAAAACTAAAAACCAAACCTAATAACTAATAAAATAACCAACTAATAAATAAATTGCTAAAAAACTAATAAACTAATAAATAACTAATAACTAATAAAACCTTACTAATAAACTAATAAACTAACTAAAACTAATAACTAATAAATAACTAATAGCTAATAATACCTAACTAAACTAAATAACTAATAATAATAAAACTAAAACTAATAATAATAACTAAACTAATAATTAATAAATAATAAAACCTAAAAACTAAAAACATAAACTAAATAATAAACCTAAAAAACTAAAAATTACTAAAAATAACTAAAATTAAACTAATAATAACTAACTAACTAATAATAAAACCTAAATAATAACTAAACTAACTAACTAATAAAACTAACTAACTAATAAGTAACAAATAACTATCTAATAAAAAACTAATAATAACTAATAACTAATTAACTAAATAAATAACTAAATAAATAACTAAAAAACTAAAAAAACTAAAACTAATAAAAGCTAAACTAATAAAACAAATAAAACTAATAAACTAATAACTAAATAATAATAACTAAAACTAAATAAACTAACTAAACTAACTAAACTAAACTAATAACCAAACATAAATAACTGATAACTAATAACTAAACTAATAACTAACTAATAACTAAAATAACTAAAACTAAAAAACTAACTAATAACTAATAACTAAACTAATAAAATAATAAACTAACTAACTAATAATTAGCAAATAACCTAACTAACTAACTAATAAAAACTAAACTAAACTAAAAACTAATAACTAACTAAACCTAGAATAACTAACTAATAAAACTAATATTAATAAACTAAACTACTAACTAAACTAACTAATAAAGATAATAACTAATAACTAATAAAACTAACTAAACTAATAACTAATAACTAATAACTGATAATAACTAATAAAAAACTAATAAACTAAACTAATAAATAAATAACTAAACTAACTAATAAAAACTAACTAATAATAACTAAACTAATAATTAACTAACTAACTAATAATAATAAAACTAAACTAATAAAAATAACTAATAACTAATAAACTAATAAATAACTAACTAAATTAAATAATAAATAATAAAATTAATAATAACTAATAAAACCTATAAAACTAAAACTAACTAATAATAACTTACTAATAAATAAAACTAATAATAATAACTAAAAGTAATAATTAATAATAATAATAAAACTAACAAAAATAACTAATAAGACTAACTAATAATAAATCCTAACAATAACTAATAACTAAAAACTAATAACTAATAACTATATAAAAACCTAATAAATAAATTAATAATAAAACTAAATAACTAAATAACCTAAAAAAACTAAACTAATAACTAACTAACTGTAGTTAGTTAATAAAAAAAACTAAACCAAATAACTAAACTAATAACTAATAACTAATAAAAACTAAACTAATAACTAAAACTAATAACTAACCAAAACCAAAATTAAAACCTAAACCTAATAAAACTAATAAACTAATAAACTGATAATAATTAATAACTAATAACTAATAATAACTAAAACTAGAAACTAATAATAATAAACTAAATAACTAAATTAATAA
This sequence comes from Cymbidium sinense, assembly GCA_021442155.1. Classification (NCBI taxonomy): domain Eukaryota; kingdom Viridiplantae; phylum Streptophyta; class Magnoliopsida; order Asparagales; family Orchidaceae; genus Cymbidium; species Cymbidium sinense. The sequence continues at coordinate 73,472,685 of CM038227.1, read as the reverse complement.
ACATAAAACTAAATATTAAAACCAAAAATAAAAACTAAACTAAAACTAAATGAGTAATAACCTAACTAATAACTAATAATAAACTAACTAATAACTAATAACTAATAATAAAAAATAAAAAAAAAAAAAAAAACTATAAACTAACTTATAAATAAAACTAAACCTAATAATTAAACTAACTAACTAACTAATTAACTAAAAAACAAATAATAAAACTAAACTAATAACTAATTAAAAACTAAACTAATAGCTAAACCTAATAAGTAAAATTATAACTAATAACTAATAACTAAAACTAACTAATAAAACTAATAACTAAAATTAATAATAATAATGAAACTAATAACTAACTAAAATAATAACTAATAACTAACTAAAAAAATAACTAATAACTAATAAACCTAATAACTAAACTAACTAATAACCTAACTAAACTAAAAACTAATAAAACTAATAAACTAATAACTAACTAATAACTAAAATAACTAATAATAATAATAACTAAACTAATAACTAAACTAACAAATAACTAAATAACAAACTAATAATAAATAGCTAAAACATAAAACCTAAACTTAATAACTAATGAACTAAACTAATAAAACTAATAACTAATAACTAATAATAACTAAATAATAACTAACTAAACTAACTAACTACTAACTAATAACAAAAACTAATAACTAATAAAAATTAATAAACTAATAAAACTAAATAACTAAATAACTAAACTAATAAAACTAAACCTAGTAACTAACTAACTAATAAATTAATAAAACTAACTAAAACTAAATAATAATTAATAATAACTAATAAACTAATAATAATAACTAATAACTAAAAATAAACTAATGAACTAATAAATAACCTAACTAATTAACAACTAATTAACTAATAATAACTAATAACTAACTAAAATTAATAACTAATAATAAGTAAACTAATAACTAATAATAACTAAAACTAAAGAAATAAAATAACTAAAACTAATAAACTAATAACTAATAACTAATAACTAATAACTAATAAAACTAAAAAAAATTAAACTTATAACTATTAAACTAAAAAAACTAACTAACTAAAACTAATAAACCAAAAAAAAACTAAGCAAACTAACTAACTAAAACTAATCAACATTTCTGGGAGAGAAGATTCCATTAGGTTTGTCATGTAGATTGGGCTCTCTTGTTTTAGTTTGGAGTGGGTGGTGTAGATATAATAATGTGGAGACATCATTTGGGTTGGGCTCATAATTTCTAGTAGTTTTTGATAGTTTAGCTCTTAGCTCAGGATTAGCCACATAACAAACATCCAAACTATGGCAAAATATTCTACATTTAGGGCAATAACGAGGCTTTTGTTCAATGATCACTTGTTGCTTGTAGCCATTTGTAGGTGTTCCAATTCATATTTCTTTAGAATGAGGTGTTGTAATGTCCATTTCAATAAGGACTATTACAGCTGATGGCCTAGAGAGGTTAAAGGTAGGCAAATCCAATTTGAGTGGCTTCCCAAATGATGAAGCAAGAAAATATAACACTTGTTTATTAAACATATGCAATTTTAGATTTGGAAACTTTAAACAAATGGGAACAATAGGTGGCTCAACACTATAATCAAATGAAGGTGTCCATTTCAATATTTCCATTGGGGTGTTTTCTATATGAAATAGTTCTTTGGAAAATAGTCAAGCATAGTCTTCTTCCTTGCTAAGATTGCAATATGTCTATTGTCCAGTAAACTGAACATTCCATTCACGCGATAGCTTTAAATCTTCAAAGTGCTTTCTAATGATGTCCATCGTGGGGTGTCTATAAGTAAAATTGCCAACCAAAGTGAACTTGAGGGGTTCAACAAGAACTGCAATTTTAGTATTAGTGATAAACAAAGCGGTTTGCCAATCTTTCTACCAATCTTCTTTAGGAAGCATGAATCAAAACTAGAGCAGAAACTATCATGATAGGACTAAGGGAAAATGAGTTTTATGGAAGGGTCAACCGAGGGGAGATTGGAGGAGAGTGCACCAGCATATGAAGATCCATCCATGAAATAAAATCCAATGGAATAGTAACTTAGAGGGAGAAGAGACGTACCTGAGCAATGAAAAGGAGCTTCATCTTGTCATTTCTTTAGCCAAAACTCAACTCTTATTTTATGTTATCCATTTATTTCACTTGCTCCTAATTAATGTAGATTTAACCTCATCACATGCCATACTTAAATGCTTTGAATATTAAATTAAAAGTTTCAAATATAGAGTTTCTAAAAAGAAATTAAGAATTGCATGAATTAATAAATCAAATCATAAAATGGACCTTGTTGACCTCATTTTTAGAATCAACTCTCAACCCCTCCATCTTAGACATAGGTGTGGAGAAAAAAAATTTCTATAAGGGAGTCACCTTTCAAATATGTTGGTGAGAAAAGAGAAAGAGAAACCCCTACAAAAATTCATCTTAGTAAGATGCAACGTAGATCCATAGATGTACTTATTCAGGGGATTGAATATGTCATCAAGGTATAGTGTACTATCTCGAAAGACAGAAGTCACTACCCTTTAATGGAACCAATCACCTCAATAAGGACTCCTATGGATGATGAGTCTGCATATGTACCAGAGATTATTCCCCTACTTTACATAAAAAAGTAAAACATATTTTATTTTAAACCAGGTTCATTAAGTTCTCTACAGGGGCAAGCTCCCATAGTTAATTACATCATAAGGGACATGATCTCTAAAGAAAACTCTTGATTAAGGTAAATGATCATTATTCTGAAGATTTAAATAGGAAGGACTATCAATCGATTGGTTTATATTTGAAGATCTAATGAGATTGATCAAAAGAGGGAGTTATTATCAAAGCCAAAATGGGAAATAAGTAGGAGATGGTCACGATGCTAGGAAACCTAGCGAGCATCTCAAACAATCCTAAAATTGGGCTTATATTTTAGAAATTGATTTTATTTATTTGAGTTGCATTTTTTCATTAGAATTTTAGGACTTAAGATTCCTTAACACAAGATTAAGAAAATGCCTAAGAGGTGAGGAATTATTCTTATGACTCATAAAGGGGAGAAGCAACCTTAGAACCTAAATCTATGGAGCTTCAGCAAGGGCCAGAAGCATAACCTAAATCTAAGATGAAAATGGGTAATTGGTTTGCCTCCACAAGAGAGGACAAACCACCCGACAACTTGGACTTACAACCACCTGAGGGTGGCCACCAACTAACACCTCATACATTTTTAAATATATGTAGTCATGCCTTTATGCTTATGCAAGATAGCTAGGCTATTATTATTTAGAAAGAGACTAAGTCCTTAAACTCACTCCCAAAGAGACTAGCTCATGTAAAGGGACATACTTCAAATGACCTAAATTTAATGCATTTCAAATTTCATTTTATTTTTATTTTTTGGATAATCAATTTGACTAAAGCTAGGATTTTTATGACTAATGCATGAGAAAGTAGATTATTGGCCAAAATCAGCGAGAAGTTTAGGAGGTGAGTTTCCATCATGGCCCTCATAGGTCAAGTCAGGTTCTTTGGAAAAAATGGAAGCCCTCCAATCAAGAGTGAAATAAGATACATTTGTGCATGATATTATAAGGAAATGCTCTTCTAGCTAAGGGGTTACTAACCCTTTTATCTTGATTTTAGTCCTAAGATTTAGGTGAGATTATGAGTTATTTAGTTTTAGTTTGAATTTTTAAGTTGGGTAAAAGATTTATTTTTTCCTAAAGAGCCTAATCCACATCCAGGCCATACATAAAGCAAGGAAGAAACTAGAAAAATCATGCCACTTAATGCACATGTTAAACAAACATCAATCAATTTATAAAACTAGCACAAAAAGAATAAAATACCATTTGTAGTCGGGTATCACCGCACAAACTCAAAAATATCAAATGTGGATAGCCGAGTTCTACCCTTATACAACCCAGATTACAAATGAATTGAATTATAATTTAAGCAAATGAATTCATTATTATGGGGGGTCTTCAAGTTTCCTTCTTCTTTCTTCTTCCCTCTTTCTTCTTTCTATTTCTTCTTTTCTTCTTTTGGATGGTTGGAAAATAGATGCTCCATGGCTTCATATGGTGCATAAGATGAGATCTTATAATCAATGCTCATCCTAATCCCCATAATAAATCATTCCAAATCTTAAATATTTAATTTTTTACACGAAAAGGGAAAGTATAAATCTAACTAACACATGCAAAATAAAAGTTGATCAAATCACACCACATAAAATCTCAAGCATGTATATTAGACTTATCACCCCACACATAGGTGACTAAGTCCACCTAGCCAATGGATTATGCAAAGAGGTATAAGCACCTGCAAGCAAGAAGCATTTATAGTTTTATTTATGATAACGCCCCTTTAGCACAATCCCCTGCAGAAAAGAACATTTAGACTAAGCACATCCTACCATTCATTCTATGAGCATACACCCTAACAACCAGTCTAAAATATTCATCACAAAATAAAACATAACATCAAACCATGCACTGACCTAACCTAAAGCTAGAAGTGGTGACTTAGGCTAATTTGTGTGCTTTGAAGGTTTGTGTGGTATGCTTAGCTTAGGACTTTAGGTTCAAGTTTTCTAAGTGTGAAGAACATGTTCAACCTGGAGGAGGGTTCCACTTAAGTTTTTAAGTGTTTGGGTTATTTTTATTTCATTTTTTAGTTTGGTTTGAGTGAAGCCTACAATTAATTACTAAGTTACAAAGAGAGGGAAAGAGAAATGAACTTCTCTTTCTTTCCCTAATCCTTAAGTAATTTCTAAGGTAAGTTCATATTTTAATTTCATTTAGGTGAAAGTTTTGATTACATCTTTTTATCAATCCTAAGTTTAGATAAACACTAAACAAACCTATTCAAAAAGAAAGACATTTTAAGATTAAATAAAATGAATCAAAATTCACATAACACACATTACTTCATTTCTTTCCCAACATATATAACATGCATATGGATGGACCCTAAGCATATATATATATATATACATGCAAATGAGAGTAGTTAACACACTTTATGATGCATGCTAAATAATCCATTTAAGAAAATTTAGAAGTTTAGTATGCATGATTTTCTTAAGTAGAAAAGGTTTTCCTTATCCAAAATTTCACATAAATGCATGAAAGTAAGAAAGGTATAAGTGAGTACAGCACCATTGTTAACTAGAGGTGTAAGGTATAAGACCTACTTAGGGCTACTTAAAGCCTCACAATCTCGGGATTATCTAGGCTAATATACCACTTTCCTAAAGTACTAACATGCACGTAAAAGAAATGTAATGAAAAAAAGAATATGCAAAAGTTATTTAATAATTTCATTTTTTTATGCAATTTATTCATATAAGCATAGACAATCCTTCTTAGATGATGTCATAGGGATAAATGAAATTAAGTAAGTGTTGGGTTCTTTTCAAATGAACCCTACATCTTACCAACGCCTATTCAAAGCTATGCTAACATAAGAAAGAAAGGAAAGGCTACACTAAACATGCTTTATAATTTCATCACATGTATGCTTATAATTAAAGTATAAGAATAACACACTTTCAGATTTATTGTTTCATTTATAGGTTTTGAAAATACTTTGGATTTAGTAGTGATAATAGCCACTCATATTTTACTTTAGTAAACACATGAACATTTGACATAAAGTAAATAATTTCATTTTAAAATTTTAAAACATAAAATTATGAATGCATGAATCACATGATATAAAATTTAACATGTTGGGAAAGATATAAAGCAATGAAAGCATGTAAACAAACTCAGTTTACTTAAATCCTAAACACATTCTTAAAGGATAAGAAAATTTAGAATAAATCAAAGTGAATTTCAAAATGATTTTAGTTTGTTTGAAGTTTGATTTAATTTTAAAAATGTGAGATAAGTTTGCTATTCCTGACCCATTCCCATATATGTTTTATATTTTTGTTTAATTTTTAGATAATTAAATCTATTTTTAAGCATTTATTAGGTTAGGGTATGTATTAAGTGGCTTAATTAACCCTTACCTACACCACCTTAGAAAAATTAACTAAGTAATTACGAGCCAATGAGATGACATAAAATCCACAAGGTATTTAAATTTACAATGCACCTAAAAATGAAAAGGCCTAATGCAATTTGGCTCACAGTTAAAAGTTAATTAAGCTAACGGGTTTAGCTTAAGTACTTTTAAAACACCCCTTCAAACTTATGAAAGGGGTTTTAATTTCCTTAATTAGACTTAGGCTATTGAACACCTAAGAATCTACCCAAGGTAGATTAATTAAGTTATGGAGATTTTTAGAATTTTTGAAAATTATTTAAAGGGGTAATTAATGAATTAACCCTTAATTAAGAAGGGATTAAGGAAAGAAAAGTGGGTTTAGGGAATAGCTTAAGGAAAATACCCCAAAATTATTCCATAAAACCCCTAGTCGCTAGATGTAACCTTAATCAAACTTAATCCAAGGTAAAATCCACTAATCACACCTTAATTACCCTTAATTACATGAAAGGGGTAATTAGGGAATGCGCTAGCAATTTCCCCAATTAAAGCCTCAATAAATCTCAAGAAAAATAGAGGAGGTAGAGGTCATCCCATAAAATAAACCCTAGAAATTTTAGATCAATTGGTGACTTAATTAAAGAATAATTAACTAATTAAAAATCATAAAGAAACCAAAATTCAGAGAAAAAGGGAAATCAAAATACATTAAAAAATATTTTTAAAATATTCTAGACAAAATTATCTATCAATGGCATTTTTTTTATATTTTTCTATTTTTTCTTGAAGGAATTGTGAATTTTTGAAGATTTCTAAATTAATTAATAATTAATAATAATCCTTAACTAATCCCTGCCTAACACCCACTCACGGCGCGATGCGTGGCGGTGGCGATCAGCGAGCTTTACACGCATCACGCTATGAGCCCCTTACTTAAGTTGTCAAATCAAGGGGATGGCGGTGGCGTATGTGCTTTTATCTTTAGCCATCCGATCAAAGATCGGACGGCTGAGGATACACCCTTGGTTTTAAAAGAAGAATTAATTCCTAAATTGTGCCTAATAATCTCAGCCGTCTATCTAAAATGCACGGATGGATGGCTGAGATGGGTTGAGTTCTTCCCTGAGGATGAATGTGAACCGTTCACAATCCAAGGGGAGATCCAAGCTTGATCTTGCATATATTCATTCAAGACTCAACCCACACCATCTAAAGGACAAGAGCGGCCAATCCAACAGTAGATTCCACATGCAATGAAAATTCCTTTCACAAAGGACCAACACCTATCAATCTAAGTGGTCAAAAAATCACTAACCTCACCGGAGGTGATCACTAGTGCTCGGGATCGATGAGGTAGCTTTGTCTAGTGGAGACGAAGCCCTGTTGAAGTTTCTAGGTGTTGAAGTTGAGTGGATGAATGGGTGGACAAACTCCTCTTGATCTCCCTTGTGGATTTGACTGAATTAAGTTCTTCCTTACTGTGGGAACTCAATTGGATGCTTGTGCAGGCTTGACTTACTCATATACCAAGTGTGCAAGAGAAATTTGAGTGGGATCAAGTATAGAAGAAGTTGAGAATTCAATGGACCTCCCCTATTTTGCACTGTGCAAAACCGAAGAATGAACAATCCAAATCCTCTCTAGGGGCCTTGGGAAAGCTCTCTGATGTTTGCTAACTCTCTCTATGCTCCAATCGATCAAGTGGCAATGAAAATTTTAGTGGATTAGGGGGAGTATATCTCCCTCTATGGCAATCGGACGATCGGCAATGAGCTTGCCATTTTGATCCAATTGACACTATGGGATGGGTTGTTTGGGTTGTTAGATCAATGCACATGGTCGGTTTGGCCAGAGGAGTGGAAGGCTAACTCCAATGTGCATCCAAATGAGCTTTGGGGGGGGTTTAAAAATTGAATTTCATGCTATGGGGTCAGGTTTGGTCTATAGGCCAAATGGGTTGACCCAAATCCATTGGGTTGGGTGCACCACTCATCACTAGGTTCCCTTGAGGTTTTAGGAAAACCTCAAGTGATTGTGATGAGTGTATGACCAAAATACCCATGGGCTAGGCCAAAATTTGTTCTATGGCCTAGGGGTAAAATGGTCATTTTGCTATTTTTTAAATTTGTGTATGTTTGGTATGTTGAGAAAAAAGGTTGGGCCAAGTTTCAATATAGTTGGAATCCATTTGATAAAGTTTGGCTCATGTTGACCCGTTTTGATCAAAATGGGTCAACGTAGGTCAAGTTGAACAATAGGTCAAATTTGGTCAAACCAAGGGTTGGGTATGACCATTTGAAATATTTTGGTGCCTTTAGTTTGGTTCAATTTGGATTAGATTTGGTTTTGTCTCAAATGACTCATTTAGGTCAAATGGGTCAAGTTGACCCATTTGACTCATTTGACCTATTTGAGGTAGCTCAATGATAGGTTTAGCTTTGGTTAGTCATATGAAGTGGATTGGTATCTTTGTTTCCAATCAATTTGGGTTATGTTTAATTTTAGCTCAACATGACCCCTTTAGGTCTTGTTGGGTCTAAGGTCAATTGGGCTAGGTTGGGTTTAGTTGGCCAATTGAGACTTTGGTCAAGTTCCACAAGTGATTTGGGATGGATTTGACCCATTGGTTTCAATCAATTTGGCTTAGATCAAGTTTTGACACATTTTGGCTCTTTAGGTCAAAATGGGTCAACTAGTGGGCCAAGGGCTAGACTCAAATGTTGGCTTGGTCAAGTTTAAACATAGGTCATGAGTGAACTTGGATCAAAGGTTTCAATCAATTTAGCATATGGTGGATTTTAGCTATGTAAGGTTTCATTTTAAGTTAAGTGTTAACTTGGTCAACCCTTAGGTTTGATTTGGTTTGACCCAATTTGATTGATTGATCATCCCATGATGATTGTTGATCATGATGAGAGGTAAATATGAGTTTGGTTCAATCCAATTTGGTTAGGATCAAAAGTTGGCTCATAAGGGTACTTTAGGTCACTTTGGGTCAAGTGAGCCTAAGTGGGTCAAATGGCTCAGTCAAAGTTTGATTTAAAGTTGATTGATCTTGTATATGGACTTATGATTGAAATATAAATCGATTTACAAGAGGTTTGAAGTCAAATGGGTTTTGATCCATTTGAAAATTTCATATCAAAAGGAAGAATATAAAGGAGTTTTGGGATTGATTTTTTTATTTGGGTTTTGATTGAATGATTGAGGTTTGGATTTATATATGGACTCATGATTGTAGGATTGATTGAACCATGAGAGAAAATTAAGGATTTGGCTTGATTTGGAATTGACTTGGCTAAGTTGAAGATTTTGACTTGAAAGCCTTAGATTTGATTTTGAATGGATTTGAGTTTGATTTTTGGCATATGTTTTGATTGTTTGAGTTTATATTCCATTTATATATGTGAATATAAATGAGAATATAAATTGATCATGAGAAAATTTCAAGAATTTGAAAGTGTTTAATCATGATTTGAGTTAAATCCATTAAAGGGAATTTAAAGGATTTAAGAGAATTTTCTTAATTTGAAATTTAATTTTGTTGGATTGATTGATTTATATTCATATTTCATTTATATGAGAATATAAATGAGAATACAAATAAGTTTTGAGAAAAAATTTGAATGAGTTTGATCAAAGTTTAGGTTAAATCCATTAATGGAAAATTAAGGGATTTAAGGGAATTTCAAGGATTTTAAATTTGGAGTTTGACTTGAAAGAAGGAAAGTGATGAATGGTTTAAGCTAAAGGGTAGGAGATTTTCCTAACACCCCTAAGGCATGCTATTCTGGCTAACTCTTTAAGTCTTGGGGCTGGGGTGTCCACCTAATCACTAGATGTGTCTTAAGACTAAGGAACTCCTAAAGTCTAAGAGGAATCCTATGCCTAAGATGGAGGTGCTGATAGCTCATTCTAAAAATGAGGTCAACAATAGGACTCCTCTTAGACACTAAGGCTTCCCTAGTCTTAAGACACTTCTAGTGATTAAGTGAGCACTCAACCTAACCTTAGAGAATTAAAAGAGTTAGCCATAGGTATAGGTCATGCTTTAGGGGTGTTAGGAAAACTTGCCTACCATATAGCTTGAACCAAATCATCACTTCCTTCCTTCAAGTCAAGCATCAAATTCAAATCATCTTCAAATTCAAATCAACTTCAAAACTCAAACTAATTCCAAATCAAATCTCAAATCAATTCCAACTTAATTAATTATCTAAAATCCAAATCAACTTCAAATTCAAATCAACTTCAATTCCAAATCAAATTCAAATCAAATTCCAACTTAATTGATTTTCTCAAATCTTAAATCAATTCCAATGAATTTTCTCAAATCATGAATCAATTCCAAATGATTGAAACCCATGATTGAATTCCAAATTCAAAAATCTTTATTAAGTCACTTTGATTTTATCTTATGGACTTAGCTCAATTCAAATTCAAATCAATTCAAATTCAGAAGATTTTTCTCATAACCCATTTATATTCTCATTTATATTCATAAATATAAATGAAATATAAATTCAAATACCCAAAACCAATTCAAAACTCAAATCCAACCTAAAACCAACTTAAGCCCTTTCAAGTCAAATTCTTGAACTTGACCAAATTAACCTCAAATCAAGCCAATTCTTTGATTTTTCTTCATGATTCAATCAATCCTTCAAACATGAATCCAATTATGAACATAAACTTCAATCATCAAACCAAAACTAAATTCAAAACTCAAACCCAAATCAAACCCATGTTTATCTTTTGAACTTGAAATTATCAAATGAATCAAAACTCATTTGACTTCAAATCACTTGCAAATGGATTTATATTTCAATCATAAGTCCATATGTGAGTTCAACCAAACTTGGATCAAGCCTTGATTAAGTCAATTGACCTACTTAGGCTTACTTGACCTAAAGTGATCTAAAGTACCTTTTTTGAGCTAAAATCTAATCCTACCCAAATTAGATTGAACTAAGCCCACCTAAGCCTCACATTATAAGCAACAATCATCATGAGATGATCAATCACTCTAATTGGGTCAAACCAAGTCAAACTTAAGTGTTGACCAAGTCAAACCTAAGTGTTGACCAAAACACTTAGCCAAAATGAAATCTAAACTAGCCAAAATCTACTATAGGCTAAATTGATTGAAACCATTGATCAAAACCAGTTTATGATCAATGTTTGAACATGACCAAGTCATCATTTGAGCCTAACCTAGGCCAATTGGTCACTTGACCTAAATTGACCCAACTTGACCTAAAAAGTCAAAATATGTCAAATCTTGATCTAAGCCAAATTGATTGAAACAAATGGATTAAGTTCATTCTAAATCACTTGTTGAACTTGACCAAAGCCTCAATTGGCTAACTAGACCCAACCCAATTGACCATGAACCCAAATTGTCCTGAAAGGTCAAATCAAGCCAAAATCAAACCAAACCAAAATTGATTGAAACGAATGCTTGCAAAACATTTTAAATGGCCAACCAAACCTAAACTAACCCTACCCTAGATGTCAAATGGGTCAAATTGGTCAACTTGACCCATTTGACTTAAATGAAATCAAACGAACCAAAACTAAATATAAACCAAATTGAACCAAACTAATGATACCAAAACATTTCAAATGGTCATATGAACTTGACCCAACCCTTGGTTTGACCTAATTTGATAAATTGGTCAACTTGATCAAAGTTGACCCATTTTGGCCTAAATGGGTCAACATGAGAATGATATCAAATCCAAATTCCTTGAAAATTAGATCAACCTAATTTCAAACTATTCCAAATCTACCTAATCAAAGTAAAATGACCATTTTACCCCTAGGTCAAGGGGTAACCTATGGCCAATTCCACTTAGAATTTGGTCATATCCTTTTCATGGCCACTTGGCACCCTCTTAGTGGACCAAGTGGACACTAATGAGTGTGGTGCGCATGAGCCAATGTATTTGGGTCAGGCAAACCCAACCCAAGGCCAAAATTGGCCACCCAACTCGAAATGAGCACATGGAATCACCTCCCACACCTCATTTAACACATGGAAACTCCTCCACTCCCTTCCTTTGCCAAAACTGAATCACATGCCACCCTTAATAGCCTAACAAACTTGATCAATTTGATCAATTGATCAAAAATAGCATGGAGAAGCTCGGTCGTCCGATCCTTCTAGGGGGAGATATACTCCCCCTGATTTCACTTGAAATCATAGGATTCACTATCGATTGAGCCATATAAACCTAGAGCAAGCATTGCATTCCAAGCTTCTCAAGCATTTCCCATTTCTCCATTCTCAGTTTCCTCAAGCAGAAAATAGGGGAGCTCATTGAAAATTCCAACTCATCCATCACTCAACCAAAAGCTAATTGCTCTTGCAAGCACCCTCAGAGGACCCAATCAAGTTCATCCAAAGCTTATTCCAAGCTTCCAAAGCACGGGAGGAGCGAGTTAGACCAAAGTCGCAAGCATAGGAGAAAGAGTTTGGCCAATTGGAGGATCTACTCAACCTCATACCGTCAAACCTTCAACAGGTCTTCATCTCCACTAGACGAATCTACCTCAATGATTGAGAGTACCTGTGATAGCCTCCAACTAAGTACTATTCAAAATCGAGCTTGCATTGAATTTTCTTTGGTCCTTTTTGAAGGGAATTGTAATCCCAAGTGTTTTCCATTATTAGATCTTCATCTCCTTGTATGTTGATGGTGTGGGTTCAATCTTAGTTCAATCCGAGCACAATTGAGCTTGGATCAAGCCATGAGGGATGGACGGTCATCATCTCCCATAGGCGAGCGCAGGGACAAATCATGGGCTGTCCATCTCGCGTGTTTTGGATGGACAGTCCTGATTAATCCATGTTAGATCATCTGATTTATCACATTAGAATGGTTAGTTTAATCCTGACCATCCGATCTTTGATCGGATGATCCAGGGAGAAACTGCATAGCGCCACTGGCTGACATGGCATAGGATGTGATAACTTAAGTGACGAATCCTATTGCTCCATGTGGAAAGCGCGCGTAGTGTCGCATGGCCTCGAGATTAGTTATATAATTAGGGATTATTTAATTATCCTTAATCACTCAAATTTCAAAAATACACAACTAATTTTAAAAAAATTAGAAAAATACAAACTCAAATGCATTTTGAAGATAATTCAAAGGGGAATAATCTAAAATTAAGTTTAATTGATTTTGAATAGTAAATTTGTATAATTTAGGTTTTATTAGGAATGAAAATATGTTAATTACTCCCCAATTACTTCAACAATTAATTCCAAACTTCCTAGGGTTAATTAATGGGATGACCTTTGCTCTCATGATTTTCTTGAAATTTAGTGTTGGCTTAATTAGGGTAATTGCTTGATTCACTCCTAATTACTCTCTTAATTGAAATAAGTACCTTGTGAATAGACTTAGGGGATGAGATTAGGAGTTCTTTCCCAAATCTTTTCCACTAAGTTTATTTCATTTGGATAAAAATCTAATTAAGGTGCTAATTAATTAAACAGTTTAATGACTTTATTAAATGGCTTAATTAATCAAAATTTTAAAATCAAATTAATCTGAATTTAATCATATCCTTCTTGGGTAGATACTTAGGTGTTCAATAACATAAGTAGCTTAAGGAAATCATATATAATCCGTGTGTGTGGGAAGGGTTATGAAAGTACTTAAATTAAACCCTTTAGCTTAATTAATCATTAATTGTGAGCCAAATGCATTTGGCCCCTTTCTTTCTTAGGTGCATTGCTGATTTAACTTCCTTATGATTTTATGTCATACATTGGTTCATAATTATTTGGTTAAATATTTTAAAGTGGTGTAGGTAAGGGGTAATGGACTTAATGCACACCTAAACAAAATATAAAATCAATCTAATGGTTCTAAAAATTAAACTAAAATAACACACACATGTGGGAGATGGGTTAGGATTAACAAACTTTTTCACATTTCCCAAATTCAAATCAAACTCAAAACAAAACTAAAAATTTCTTTAAATAATTTGATTCACTTTAAATGATCTTATTCCATAGGATTGCCTTTAGGAATTAATTAAGGTGAATGAAATTACATGCTTACATCACTTTATTTCTTTCCTACTATGCTAAATGTGTATGTCATATGAAAATCATGCATTCATGTCTTTTGAAAAATCAAACTAAAATGAAATGTTTTCTTTATGTCAAATTGCATGTTTTGGCTAAAGTAAGAATATAAATGGCTATTATCACTACTAAATCCAAAATTATTTTCAAAATTTAGAAATCAAATATTATAAATGAAAGGTATGCTACTTATAATTACTTTTAAGCTTGCATGTGAGGATAACATAAGATGTGCATTATGTGACTTTACCTTCTCTTCTCTTTTAACATAGTTTTGAATAGGATTTGCAAAGTGTATAGTTCATTTGAAAAGAAAACAACACTTACTTAAATCCATTCCTATTCATTCTTATATTATCCTTTAAGAGGGACCTTCACATTTACACATGTAAATTGCATAACCTAATCAAAACAAACAAACAAAAACTTTTTGCATGATTCTTTTTCCATTCATTTCTCTTTGTACATGCACATGTATTTAAGAAAAATGGTATATTAGTCTGAACATCCCGATACTGTGATGCTTTAAGTAGCTCTAAGAAGGTCTTGTACCTTATACATGTGGTGTAGAAAATAATGATGTCGTACTCACTTTGTCTTTAATACTTATGAATGTGCATATGAATAATGGATAAAAGAACCCCCCCCTTTTTTACTTAACAAAATCATGCATACATGAAACATTCCAAATTTCTTTAAGCAACATCTCTTAGCATTCATCATTAAGGTATGCTAACATTTCCATTTGATAGATATGCTTAGGATTCATCCATATGCATGTTACACATGTTGGAAAGAAATAAAGTGTTGTGTGTTTTGTGATAGTAATTCACTTTACTTAATCTTAAAATTCTTTTCTCTTTGAATAGGTTTGTTTAAAAAAAATCTAAACTTAGGATTAATTAAAACACATAATAAAATATTCACTAAATAAAAATCAATAATGAATCTACTTTAAAAGTTACTAAAGGTAGGAAGAAAAGAGAAGTCATCTTCTCTTTTCCTCTCTTTACAACACATAGTAATTAATTATAGATTCATTCAAACTAAAACAAATCATAAAATAAAATCAACCAAATCAACTAAATCACTTAAATTAAACCACCCTCTAAGTTGAACCCTTCATACTTAGAAAACTCTAGCCTTAAAGCCTAGCTACGACATACCACACAAGCCTTAAATGACACACACATTAGGCTAAGTCACAACTTCTAGTCCTATGTTAGGGTAGTGCATGGTTTGATGTTTGCTTTTATTTTATGATGCAATGTATTAGTCTGGATGTTAGGGTTTATGTGTGTAGACTGAATGGTAGGACGATCGTAGTCTAATCATTATTTTCTGTAGGGGACTGTTCTTAAATGATGTTGTAATAAAAATATAAATACTTTTCCTATGCAGGTTGTTCATGCCTCTAGGCATAATCCAAAATAGGCCAGGTGGACTTGGTTACCCATGTGTGGGCTGCTATGTCCAATTTATTCATATACATGCTTGGGATTATGTGGTTTGTTTAGCTAATCTCTATTTTGTAGGTTTTAATTAGATTTACTCTTCCCATTTTCATGTAATTTTATAATTAGGATTTGGAATGATTGTTACGGGGGATTAGGATGAACATTGGTCATAAGGCTATGTCTTATGTACCATGTGATGCCTTTAGTAACATTCCAACCAAAAAAGAAAAGAAGAAAGAAGAAATAAGAAAGAAGAAAGAAAAAATGAAGAATGAAGAATGAAGATTCCGATGACATGAATTGCTCTTTGATTATAATTAATTCATTTGTAGTCTGGGTTGTATAAGGATAGAGCTCGACTACCCAATTTATTTTTGGGTTTGTACGCTGGAGCCCGACCACAAATGGCCTCTTATTCTTTTGCTCTAGTTTTATAAATTGTTTGATGTTTGTTTAACTTATGCATTAAGATGGCATGTTTTCCTAGCTTCTTCCTTACTTTGATGAATGGCCTAGATGATGATTAGGCTCTTAGGAAAAAATAAATTTTCTATCCAATTAATCAACTCAAGATTAAAAATAAATAACTCATAACCTCACCTAAAGCTTAGGTTATAAAACAAGATAAAAGATTTAGCAACCCCTTAGTTGGTTGTTGTATGTTTTCACATAATGCATAAAAAGCATCTTGTTTCACTCTTATAATGGAGGGCTTTCACCTTTGCCAGAGAACTTGGCTTGACCTTTGAGAGCCATGGTGGAAGCACACCTCCTTTCTTGTTGATTTTGGCTCATAATTCAATTTCTCATGCATTAGGCATATGAATCCTCAAGACTGTGTCAAATAAATTATCCTAAACTTAAAATAAAATATAATAAAAATTTGCATTAGATTTAAGTCATTAATCATGCCCTACATGATTTAGTCTCTTAGAGAGTGTGTTAAAGGACTTAGTATCTATCTAAATAAACAATAGCTTAGCTATCTTGCAAAAGCATACAACTTGCCTACATGTATTTAAAATCATAGGAGGAGTTAGTTGGTGGCCACCCCCAGGTGGTTGTAAGTCCAAACAGTCAGGTGGGTTATCCTCTCTTATGGAGGTAGACCCTATGCCCATTTTTGCCTTAGATTTAGGTCATGCTCTAGCCCTTGCCAAAGCTCCCTTGATTTAGGTTCAGAGGTGGCTACTTCCCTTTACGGGCTATAAGCATAAATCCTTACCTCTTAAGCATTTCCATCATCTTGTGTTATGGAATTGTAAGCCCAATTGATGTTATGGAATTGTAAGCCCTAAATTTCCATCACCTCTCAAACAAATAAATCACTTCAATTTCAAAAATATAAAGTGCAACCATAGGATAGTTTGGGATGCTTACTAGGCTTCCTAGTAACATAAGCATCCCCTACTTATCTTCCTTTGGATTCAATAATAACTCCCTCTTCTTATTCAATCCCACTTGATGTTCTAAAAATAAACCAATTGATTGATAGTCTTATCTTTGAAATATTTGGAGATAATGATCATTTACTTTAATCGAGAGTATTTCTAAGGAATTCCCTTCTTTAGGATGTAATTAACTATGGGGGCTTGCCTCCATAGGGAACTTAATGAACTCGATTTAAAATAAACCCTGCTATACTTTTCCATGTAAAGTAGGGAAAGAATCTCTGGTACATTTGAAAACCCATAGTCCTTAGGAGTTTTTATTAAGGTGATTAGGTCCATTTGTAGGATGGTGACTTCTATCTCTCGAGATAGTACATAATTTCTCAATACCGTACCTGATCACCCTAATAAGAACATCTGCGAATCTACATGGTATCCAACATAAGAAGTGTTTATGATTATTTTTGGTTCTTCATTTATCTCTTTTTCTCTCAGAAAAGATTAGATGAAGAATTGAAAATAAATTTTACCAAAGACCTTAATGGGGCAAGTTAGCTAAGTATCATTCTTTATTTAATTATATTGAGCTTTAGCTTGTGATCTAGTAAATGAACTTCTTGGGCCTTCTTGTTGTTCTCTTTAACCCATTTTAATATTTTCTTAGGCTTGTTTTATATATAGATTAACTAAATCTTCATGATGTGTTGCTGATTTTTCTAAAGCCCAAATGAACTCTTCTCTAAAGAGTTAAAGTCATGATAGTCAGGTACAATTTCTAGATTGAGCTTTTCTAAATATTCTCTTATTAGTCATACATCCTCAATTGGTGGTTTACCTCTCCATCTAATTAGAAACCTATGTTATGTGCATTGATCTTTAGGTATTGATTAGTTAAAATTTTAGATCTAAAATGTGGATGGCATAAGCACCTATAATTTATAAACATTATCTCCCTTTTGATAGAAAATAAGCTTTATCAACCATAAGTATCCAAATAATGTGAAAGTATATCCTTTTTGCTCCGTTGCTCCTAACGTAGGATGTTAAAGTCTATTTTGAATAGCATAAGATAATTTGCTTGATCAAGAATAAGAGGCTTGATTATTTTAAACATTTTTTGCATTAAATAAAATTTCATGCATGAGAAACTTGAATATTTTTTGCTAAATAGAACTTTTCAAAAGACTTAAGTTGTTTAAGGAGAGCTTGGGATGTGGGTGGTCATGTACCCTCCTTTTCACCTACAAGTTCTTTTAGCCTAAATTTGTAATTTGATTACACATTTATATTATATTATAATTTTCATTTTCATTAAATTTTTTTTATTAGTTCCTCTTCATATATTACTTAGAAAAGCATCCGCACCTAAATTGGTCTCTCAAGACCTAGTTAAAAATTTGACTAGATTAGTTGATAACTTAGATCTTAATATCCATAAAAATGAATTAAAGACTCAACAAATCTTAGAAAAAGGTAAGCACAAAATATAATAACTTAAAGAATAAATGTAATCTCTTATAACCCATCTATAGAATATATAATACCAACGCTTCTAATATTTCCTCAAATTATGCAAATAAGAATAGACAAAAAGGATTCATAGCCAAACCCTATAGAAAATCACCCACTTTGAAGACCACCAACTTCAGAAATGTAGGAAGGAAATAAAAATATTGTAAGACTATTGAAGACTTTAATGATCCATCTCAAGAGTCAAAAATAGAAGTCCAATATATGATGGTGTACACAAACTAAATAAATTTCTAGACTAGTTAGTATAATGGATGACTTCTTTAACTAGTATAAAATGGATGATTACCACATGATTATTTTTTCTAAAATGAAATTGGTAGGACATGTTGACTTCATGATCCCACTTCATATGAGATTAATTGTGATGATAACAAACACTATTAAGCAAGTTAAATTCAAGTGTGTAAGAAAATTCTTCAACTCCAAGTTCTTTAGTCAATGCAAAATGCTAAAGCTATTGGACATGAACTAGGTAGGAATTGTTTTTTAAGAATTACTATATTAAGGTGAATGAAAAGCTCACAAAGATAAAATAAATGATTCGTTTAATTTTAAATCCATCATTCTAAAATTATTTATATTTTCTATATCTCAAAATTACAATTATTTATTAAATTATCCATTTTGTATACTATGAATTAAGTGCATAAGATAAGTTCCATTAAATGTGTGTTCAACCAAGATAAATTATGTCTAAACTTCATTAAATTATTTCTGTGCTAATCATAATTTAATTTATTTTTTTATTGCATGATAATTTAATTGTCCTTTTATTCTTATTCTCTCTCCTATTATTCTTTCTTGTCACTCATATTATCAGTATCATCTTCACATTATTGTGGCCAAATTTTTAATGAAATTTGTCAAATAAAATATGTGAATTTTATTTAAAACATTTTTGTATAATATTCCCTCAATTTTCATATTTTTAAAAATTTATTATTTTAAATTTTTGAATTTGAATTATTTTTGAATTCAAATTTCTTCATTCATGACATATTCTTGACAAATTAAATCACATCTTTTATGAAACATTTTGAACGTCCCAAGCATGATTTTTTTTTGATTATTTAGAGCTTAATTAACTTATTATGAATCATTTAAAATTTAAATTCAAATTAGCCCTTATTTAAAAAAATTTCCTTTTTAATTAAAATCCATTTTAGGAAATTATCTTTAGGGGCTGGGCCATTTAAATTCAAAATTAAATTAATTTTGATTAATTTAGTATCCAAATAATATATAATATGATGATCTTAAATTCAAATTGATTCATTGCATTAATTTGAGGATTTTCTATTTTTGGAAACTCCCAAAATTCTTGAGTTAATTTTCCATGTATTTAATTTATTCAAAACTCCTTCATTCATATTAATTTCATGGACCTTCCTTGGCTGAATTTTTATATATTTCCTCTCTTATTCTAGCGTGAATCACATTAAAATAATTCTTTATTGGTTTGTTTCAAATTTGCAAAGGAGTCTCTTACTTGAGAATTCCTTGTCGTCAATATCTTTTGGAGTTGAAATTCAAATAGTTGCTAATTCTATTCCCCTCTCATTGCCTCATGTGTTATCCAATCATAGCTTCCTCCTTCTTCTATTTAAGAGGCTTGTTTTAACTTGAATAAGGTTCCCTAGATCTAATATTCTCTCTTGCTCTCTTGCTCACCTGAGACCCTTTGTTGATTCTAGCTAAAGCAAATTCTTAGAGATCTTTGGTGATTCAAGTGCAAACATTCCTTATCATTCTTCTCTTTTCCTTGGACAATTAGTTGTCTTAAAAATTGGTTAGGAAAAGTGAAAGAATTTTGAGGTTCCTCCCTTGGCCAAGAGCTAAAAAGCTTGGTTTTAAATTGTTAAGGTGCTAAGTTTCTTATATTATCTTGATCTCTTCTTAGCTTTGAGTTATATAAGATTAATTCAATTTATTTTGTGCTTAATCACTTTATAATACTCTGGTTTCTTTTTTAGTTGAAAGATAACATAAGAAAGTTAATTATTTTGTGCTTAATCGCTTCATAATCATTTGGTTTCTTGTTTGGCCAAAAGCTAACATAAGAAAGTTAATTTATTTTGTGCTTTATCACTTCATAATCCTTTAGTTTCTTGTTTGGCCGAAAGATCTTACAAAGGTTTTTAATTTCCTAGTGCTTAATCATTTGAATACCTCTTATTTATCACCTTGGCCTAAAGCTTCATATAAGTTGGTTAAGTTTAATTATGCTTAACATTGCATCTCACTTAATTCTTAACTTGGCCGACCACTTCACAACCTATTTAATTTATTTTATGCTTGCTATTAACTTGATTTCATTTAATTTACATAAAGTTTATTTGATATCATTTTTATGGTTATTATTCAAGTTATTATCTAGTATTCTAATTGCAAATTCACTTATCATTTGAATATAAGTTATCTTATGTGAAAAAGAATTCAAGTTAAAGTTGTATTGCATATTAAGTTGATTCATATTTCACCTTAGGTTTGCATTTCAAAGTCATATAAGAAAATCATTCCAATTATTTATAAAGTTCATTCAAAGCAACATTAACTTACTTTCTTGCATTAAATACTTAATTAAATATTTTATTTCAATTTTAATTTGAAATTAAAGTGAGCTATCTTTCATTAATATTCACTTGCATTGATATTGGTATAGTTTTGGTTGTGAGTGCAAAAATCATTTAAAATTAAGAGTTAGATATTTGTATCTTTCTTTTTTATCTTATCTTAATTTGTGTAGGGGTTGTACTTGCCAGTTGTAGGAAAGTATGTGTTGGGTTGTACTTTCCCGTATATGAAAGTATAGTGTTGGGTTGTACTTGCCCGTGAATAAGAGTATGATAGATTTGTTGTAATCTTATTTTGATTTAGTGAATTCCTAGCTTGGGTTGCTACGTGTGGATGTAGGCCAATTTTTGGGGTTTGGCTGAACCACATAAAAATCTCTGTGTCCTCTTTTTTACTTTCCTTGCATCTTTACTTTTCTTTATTACTGCTCATAATTGTTGTGGATAATTAAGAAAAATTTATTTGGAATTAATTTTTATACAAAGCAATCAAATTAAGTTTTAATTTGAAAATATTTTTAACTCACAATCTAGCTAGAGCTAACCTAAAAATAGAACCTCACTCAAAACTATTACATGTTAGTAGGGTAAATCATACATCTTTGCTTATCACTTGTCGATGTCTAGTTCCAATAAAAATAAGTAGCTATGAGGATCAAATTTGGTGTGATGTTTTCTTAATAATTATTATCCATATTCTTTTTGGAAGACCTTGGTTGTATGTTATAAGTGTTATTCATTATGGTATATAAAATACTAATTTTTTAAATGTAATAATAATACCATAAAACTCCTATCGTAAAACTATAGAGAAAACACCCTCCACCCCACACAAGTTAAGTTCTCCTGACTTACAACCTAATTCTACTTTCAATAAAAATGTCATACTTCAACAAATTATAGTAAAACTTGACAGTGATGATAATACCATTTTAGATCTTTTCTTTATAATAACTACTTTTTACTTTTACCCTAAAGATAAAGACTATGTTTTGGAATCTTAGAAAAATAATTTTTTGTTCTTTTTCTTCTTCACTTGTTATGTGTAAGGAGGTCACACCATATTTTTAAGAGACTCGCATTCTTACTATGATCTCTTATCTCATCTCTGATTTTAAGGATATTACACTTGATGAGCTTCTTGATAAATTAGCTTTTTTGAGAGATATTCAACATGCAATTAACATTATACATGGTTTTCAACTTTCTAACCTTCCTCATTATAAAAAAACCTTCTTAAACATACTGAGATTAAAAGACATGTTGATGAATTACCATAAAAAGAATTTTATTCAAGAGAGTCTTAGGCTTTATGCAGTCCTAACTTTAATAATTCTTAAGAAAAATGAAACATAGAAAATGTGTGTTGATAGTCAAGCAATAATTAAAAATACTAATAAATATATGTTTCCTATCCCTCGATTTGATGATATTCTTAGATTTAATCCCAAGGAAAATTTTCTTTTGTAAAATTGATCTAAAAAGTGATTATCATCAAATTTGAATTATATCAAAATATGAGTGAAAACTTCTTTAAAATTCTTGATGGACTTTATGAGTAGCTTGTTATGCTCTTCGAATTTTTAAATGATCCAAGCATGTTATGAGATTGATGGATGTTGTATTTAAACCTTATATAGGTAAAGTTTTGGTGGTGTATTTTATTTCATTAATTTAAAAAAGTGTTTCTTCTTTCAAATTGAGTTGACTTTTCTGAGATTTATTACGTCAATGTTATTTCTTCTAAAATTAGAGCAATCTTGAATTAGACATCACCAAAAATTTTTATTGAGATTAAAAGCTTCCACGGGTTATCAACCTTTAAGAAAAGTTCATCAAGAACATAAGTATTAATGTGGCTCCAATCACTAACATATTAAAATTAGATAAAATTTGTTAGAACTTTAGTGCACAATAGGCATTAAGCAAAATTAAGATTCAAGTTACATTAGCCTTAATATTTAAACTTCTTAACTTATACAAGTTTTTGTAGTAGCTTGTGTGCATTAGAAATTAGAATTGCAGGAATTTTGAGTATAAAAAAAATCATTGTATAACATTGTTTTGTAAAAATCTAAATGAAGCTAAGTAAAGATATTCCATTAATGATAATTTTATGTTATAATTCAAATTTTAAGATATTCAAGATATTATTTTTTGCATAAAAAATTATTCTAAACTATAACCCATGCCTTCAAATTTATCAATACTCAACAATAGTTGAGTCATATGTATGTCAAGTGGGTTAAATTTTTTTAAGATTATTCTGGTGTTCTCAAACATAAGCCTAAAATTTAAAATAAATCTTCTAATGCCTTATCTAGAGTGAACTTGACGATTTCTTTTTTAGAATTTAAGATGCCAGGATTTTATTAAAGATGATTATTTAACTTGCCCTGATTTTCACATAATCTACTTTGAAGACATAGACAAACCTCTAACTTTAGTAAGGAGAATACTTTGTCATAAATGGATATTTATATGAAGAGAAACAATAATGTACTCTTAGGTCTTCTCTTGAAATATTTTTATTTTTAAATTTCATTCTAGAGGAACAGATGATCATTTTGACAAAGATATAACTACATGTTTAATAAAACTAGATTTTACTAGCCTTCACTAAAATGAGATGTTCAAAAACTTAAATCCTAATGCTTAACTTATTAAAAGGCTAAACCTACCAAACAAATGTCAAGAAAATACACTACATTGGGAGTTCCATATATACATTAGAAAGACTTATCAATTGATTTTGTTTTAGGATTACCTAAGATGACTCGAGGTCAAGAAAATATTTTTGTAGTGGTTAATATGTTATAAAAAATGGCTTATTTTTTTCTTAATCTAAAATAAATGATGCTTTTCATATATCAAAAGAATTAATTACGAAAATTATGCAACTTCATGGTTTCCCTTCTCATATTATTTTTGATAGAGATGCCAATTTGTAACTTATTTTTAGAAAATATTATAAAAATTTTTAGACACCAAATTAAAGTTATCTTCTTCCTTTTATCTCCGAACAGACCTACAAACTTAAGTGGTCAACCACACTTTAGTGAACTTGCTTATATGTTTGGTGGGAAAAATGTTTTGAAAATTGGGATATATATTTTCGAACATTTGAATTTACTTATAATCGTCATCGCCACTAAATCAACAAATAAATCATTATAGTCAAAACCCAATACGTCCAATTGATATAGCAAACCTACTATCCCATGCATTTTTGATGTTGCACTCTCACTTGTTAAATAATTTTAAAGCTTCCATAATGAAATAAGAATGTAAATTACTATAGGTAATGAAAGCTATACTACTAAGCTAAATTATAATAATTTAATAAAAGTATATAAAGAGAGTGATTAGGCCTTGATTTACATTTTCCCTGAACATTACCAAACCACTAAATAGAAAAAAATTACTTGTGCTAGCTTATGATCCTTTAAAAATTTTTAGAAAACTTAGAACTAGTGTTTCTTATCATTATTTGTCTAATATGCTATTCATCCAACAATTAATATTGAAAATATTCTATTATATAAAGGAGTTAGAAAACCCCCATCTATCAGTGTGACTCTTTAGCAGAATATATAGCAATCCACTTATAGAATACATTACCATCACTTACCTTCTTGGAAGTCATTTATATTATTACTGAGGAAGTACAAAGTGAATTTACTGATGATCATAATTTTTTGGTCCACGAGAAGAATTTATCACTTATAAAAGATACATGACTGACTCACATTGACTTGGAGATATTTGCCCCTAAAATTATATAAAAAAATACTTGTAATTTAACTATGTAGAGAAAAATTCCAATGGGCCTAAGAGAGTTGATGTAAAAAAAGGTCACGTGGATTAAAAAAAAGTGAGCTAAAAGTCTAATTATAACGACCCAAGAAAGTATCTAAACAATAGCCCAATTAAAAAAATAATTAAAATTAAAATTTTTTAAAATTTCAAGTTTATATTATAGAAAATGTAATTTTTGAATTTTTAAATATGTATGAGCTGACCATTACATAAACAATGAAAGATAAAATAAATTTATGAAGGTGTAGACACCTTCCTCCATTAATGGTCACCAACTCCTTTTTCCTTAAAATTTTTCTCTTTATTGATGTGACTTTTGGAGTGAGGTTGACAACCACCTCCTTAGATATAGGATCCGATCTAAGTGCTAAAGCCTCCTTAGAACTAAGATACTTAGTGGCTAGGTGAACACCAACCTTAAGCCTAGAAGACTCATAGGTGATAAGGTTAGAGCGACAAGGTTTTGCAAGGCCCACCTATCCTTAACCTAATCATCCTTTATACCAAATCAATTCTTCAAACATAGAACCATTTGATCATAAATCAAACCTTGACCAAATCAAATAATTTCAAACCAAATTTGACCATTAGGATTCAATTTGGCCAATTGGCTAAGTCGACCTAATTTAACTCATCAGGGCATAAGAGAGCTAAGCCCAAAATTAATCTATTCTAATTAAATTAAACTCATCCAAACTCATTTGAACCATAACTAAATTTGATTGAACCTTGTGGTGTTTATTTTTGGATGTCCTAGGTAGATTGAAGTCATCGGGTACAATATTGAGGTATGATGTACTATCTTGAAAGATAGAAGCATCACCCTGCAATGATCCTAATCACCTAATAAGAACTCCTAATGCATGATGTGCCTTCGAATATACTAGAGATTCTTCTCATACTTTACATAGAATGATAAAGCATGGTTTATATTAAGCTGTGTTCTTTAAGTTCCCTATGGAGGAAAGCCTCCATAGTTAATTGCATCCTAAGAAATGGGATATCTTAAGAATACTCTCGATTAAAGTATAAAATTATTATTATCAAAGATTTTAAGGTTAAGATTATCAATAAATTAACTATTTTGAAAAATTAAGTGGGATAGATCAAATGGAAAGACTTATTTTAGAATCTAAATGAGAATAAGTCTGGAATGCTCATGGTATTAGAATGCCTAGTGAGCATCACAATCTATCATATGGTAAAGCTTTATATGTTCGAAAGTGAGATGATTTATTTATTTAGATTGAGATTTTATTAGAATGATATGGCTTATATTCCATCAATATAAGATTATGGCAATGCCTAAGAGGTGAGGATTTATGCTTATTGCCCAGAGGAAACTAGCTACCTCAGATCCTAAATATAGGGAGCTTTAACACAAATTAAAATAGAACCTAAATCTAAGTGATAGGTGGGCATAATGGTTTACTTCCCCAAGAGAGAGTAAACTGTCCGACACTTCTGAACTTACAATCATATGGAGTGACCGCTAGCTAACACCTCCTATGATTCAAAATCATGTAGTCCGGTCTTATGAATTTGCAAGATAGTTGAACTTGTTATTTAATTGGGAAGAGACTAAAGTCCTAAACCCACTCCCTAAGAGACTAGAGCATGAGTGGTATAAGAATATGACTTAATCTACAAAAGCAAAATCTTTTCAAATTCTATTTTATTTTAACACGATATTTTAGGCAAAGGATTAGGATTTCTTTCTGCCTAAATGCATGATGAAAGTTGATTGTTGTCCAAATCAAAAGAGAGAGGCTGAAGCTTCGTCATGAGGGATTGCTTTCATAGGTCAAGTGGTCCCTATAGTGTAAGGATGGAGGCCCTCATTTTAGCAATATTGATAGAAGATGCATGCATGATGTGAGATGTACAACATATAACTAAGGGTTACTAAATCTTTTAATTATCTTAATTACAACCTAGGCTTTATAGTGAGGTTATGAGTTATTTAAAACTTTAATTATGAGTTGTTAGTAGGATAAAAAATTTATTTTATCCTAAGAGCCTACCACATCCAGGCAACATATTAAAACATCAAACATTAAGAAACTATAAAGAGGATGCAATCCTAAAGTGCAGTCTAAACAAATCATCAACCAATTTTATAGACTACCCCAAAAGAATAAGAGGTCGGTGTGGTCGGGTACCGTCGTACATCCCAAAAGATAAAAGATGGGTAACTGAGCTCTGCCTTTATACAACCCGGAATATGAAAGAATAAGTTTTACAATAAGAATGAATACATGCTATGGGGGTCTTCTTTCTTCATTCCTTCATATCATCTTTCTCTTTCATTTTGACTTGATTGTGCTTTCTTTGATTCAATGGTATTTGCTTTAGAGGCATCACAGGGCACCCCGGGACTAAGCCTTCTAGCCATTGCACATCCTAATCCCCCATAGCATTAATCATAATTCTTATTGTAAAATTTTATTTTTATGGAAAGTAAATCTAACTACACCTGCAAAATAGAGGTTGGCTAAACATACATACATTCCAAAGCAATTATATGATATAATTTAGACTTAGCACCTTATACATAGGTAATCATGCACACCTGTCCTAACTTGGATTATCCTTAGGGATATAAGCAACCTGCAAAGAGAACCTTTATATTTATTCTTAAACAATGCCTTAAGCATAATCCTTTGTAGAAGACATGATTAGACTCAGTGGCCTAACATCTATGAAGAGTACATCCTAACATCTAGTCTAAAATATTACATCATAAAATAAAATATACACCATTCATACCTCAACTTAGGACTATAAGTGGTGACTTAATTCTAATGTGTGTGCTGGCTTTATGTTGTATGTCTTAGCTAAGCATTAGGGTTATAATTTTATAAGTTTAGATGCATTCAATTTAGTACACACATTAGGGTTATAATTTTCTAAAATATTACATCAGAAAATAAAATATACACCATACATATGCTATACTAACTTAGGACTAGAAGTGGTGGCTTATTTCTAATGTGTGCGCTAGGCTTTATGTTGTATGTCTTAGCTAAGCATTAAGGTTATAATTTTCTAAGTTCATACACATTCAATTTTGCATGATAGGTGATTTTACTTTAAGTTGTTTAGAGGTTTACAAATTTTAATTGATATTTTATTATATTTCATTTGATTTACACTTAGCATCTAAGTGTTATAAAGAGAGGAAAGAGGATTAACCTCCTTCATCCCTACCTTAAGGATATTTTATAAAGCATATTATTATGATTTGATTTTCTTCACTGAATGGCTTATTAAACATTTTATTAATCCTATGTTTAGGTGAACCTTAAACAATTCTATTCAATATAAAAGACATCTTAAGATTAACATGATTGAATTACAATCACATACATGTTGAACCATTCTTTTCCCATCACTTATAGCATGCATATGATTCAATCCTTAGTATATCTATGCATATAATATATGTTTTAGCACACTTAAGTGATGGATAAATGCACATAGTTGGTGGTTATATTTTGTTTTTGTTATATATATATATATATATATATATATATATATATATATATATATATATATATATATATATATATATATATAAATATATATATATATATATATATATATATATATATATATATATATATATATATATATATATATATATATATATATATATATATAAATTAAAGCTCTATCCAAATTCCAATATAAAAGTACATATGAATGAAACTAAATAAGTATGTGTCATTGTTAACCAGGGAAGTGAAATAATCAAATGACCTTCATGGGACTACTCAAAGCCTCGTATTCTCGGGATGTCTAGACTATATACTTATCATTATTCAAACACATGTAAATTCATACAATAATTTAGGAAAGAAAGCACTATCTCTATATGTTATGTATTTTGGAGTATTTAAATGGTTATGGATGCATGTATTTTTAATGGAAAAGATGATTATCATTCTTTAATTAAATGCACATATACATGTATAAAAGATGTGAGCTACTTGCCATTATTAGCCGTGAAGTAAGATAATCAAACAACCTCCTTGGGATACTTAAAACCTCGCATTCCTGGATGTCCGTAATATATTTCTATCTTAAATACATATAGATCTATATGTAATTGGAAGAGTGAAAACCATGCAAAAGATTGTATTTTATTTGATTGAATTATTTATACATATGGATTGAAGCTCATCCAAATTCTAAATATACATGGGAAAGTACATGCCTTTGTTAACCAGGGAAGTGAGATAATCAAATGACCTTCTTGGGCCTACTCAAAGCCTCGTATTCTTGGGTTGTTCAGACTATATACTTATTATCATTCAAACCCATGTCAATTTGTATATGGATCATATGAAAGAGGCCTTCATTTCACATATTTAAACTATAAGTACATTTAAATCCTATATGTATTTATAACTATCACTCCACATATTATTATCAATTTATAAAGTTTGGAAAATTGATTTGAATTTATTAGTGATAGTAGCCACACCTATTAATTGAGTCAACACATGCAAGATTACATAAATAACTTTTATTTGATTTACTTAAATTTGAAAGAATGAATGCATGAGATCATATGACATAGAACATTTAAAGTGATTAGAAAGGAATAATTAAAAATAAACACATGGTTCATTCAACTAAATTAATTCCTAAGGACAATCACATTAAATAAAATTATTTAAAGATAACGAAAGCTTGTTATTGATATGGTTTTAGGTTTGAGTTTAACTTAAAGAGGAGTGGTTATTATTTTCTATTTTAATCCCATTCCCACATTAGTAAACTTACTTGATTTAAAGAAAAGTAATTAAGTGAATTTATGAATTGATTAAGTTACACCATTAAGCAACTCATTTAATTACCCTTTTCTATGCTTCTTTAATTTGATTAATCATTTAATTATGACCCATTGATGACATGAACATGTGAAGAAATAAAATTACAATGCTCCTAAGGACATAATGCAATTGGCTCATAATTAAGGATTAATTAAATCAAAGAACCTAATTAAGTACTTTTTAGGATTTTTTCACACTTATGGGCTAATGATAATTTCCTTAGGGGTATTTTTATTATTAAACACATAAAGATGAACCCTTAATTTCATTATCAATTTTCTGATGTGATTTGTATTTCAATTTAATTTAACTTAACCACTTAATTAATTAGTTAATCACTTAATTAATCCATACCTTAATTAACTCCCTTAAAAGAAATGGATTTAGGAAAGAGATTAGAAGGATGTCCTAATCGCACTCTCTCTCATCCATTCACTATTAAATAGTGATTAATAGACTCTATTTAATTAATTCTTACTATTTTGAATGCCAATTAATCACTTAATTAAGTGAAGAGGGTAATTAAGGTTTAAATCATTAATTCCCCCTAATAACTAGGCAATAAATCCCAATAAAATCATGGAGGTAGAGATCATCCCATTAAAGTAACACACAAAGTTTAGAATCAATCGCCCAAGTAATTAGGCTTAATTAGGCTAATTAAGTTTATAATTAAACTTTAATTAAGCTTTAATCACTACCCAAAATTAATGAAAATATTTGTAATTAATTCTTCTCTAAATTATCTTCAAAAATGAGTATTTTTTGTATTTTTTATTTTTCTAAAATTTGTTATGATTTTTCAAAGTTTTAGTGATTAAATCTAATAATTATGCCTTAATTTGCTATCATCCAATGCAGAAAAGCGATATGCGTGCTTTATGTGGCACCACTATATAATAATAAGTTCAAATTTCTATCAAATAAGTTTACAAAAGTTCATATTATTAGTAATAACATAATTTTTTCTAAAATATAATACATCATTATTAGAAACAATTATGGAAGGGAGTCCATAAAAGCTTGTAATGATTTTAAGAAATAGCTTGCTAAATAAGATGCATCATTAGATTTTAAGCAAGCTAGGAAATAAGTCATATTAGAGAAATGATCTTCCATAAAAAAAATACTATCATGCATGTACCCTCAAATAAGCAAAAAAGGATCTAATGAACTGATGAGCATGAAGAATCGCTTTGCGGAGTACCGATTCTAAAGAAGGGTTCACTGATAATCATCCTAAAGAACTTGGCACATATGGCATTTTAGCCATTAGCATGCAAGAAGGCTCCTTCACATGGGTGAGTACCGAAGAAAGCTTATCTTAGACAGCGACTAGCATTGGGATTTTATACTTGCATCAGTGACCATTAGAAGACTCGTCACTTGATGTATAAAATTTGTCCAACCTTCAGTACCAACAGTCTCTTCATTTGTTAAGTGAAATGGAGTTTGTATAAATTATTATGTAGTTCCCTTTCATGATCACCCCTGAATCATATAAAACTAAAAATTTCAAAAGGTAAGGGATTCCTTTTCAATTTTTTATTTTATTGTTTCGATATAGTAGAAATTAATATAATTTTAATTATTTTTGGTTTTTCAATTATATTTATTTTCACCTTTCTTCCTATATGCAAAAGTATGGTCGCATTCTCCATAAATAAATTTATGAATTTAACATCATCTTTAGTGTAAGTGTGGAAGATGTCATGAACTAGAGGTTAGGAGCCCAACAAAGTAGGCCCTTCAGCACGAGCCTACTTAGTCGCGATGGGGGGTTAAGTATGTAGTAATTAATTACACAATAAGACTTGAAGGAATGGATAAAACAAAGTTCCAAAGGCTTAGGAAAAAGAGTGGTCCTTAATCTTGGCAACTTGTCATACTTGCCACTATTAGCAAAAATTATCGATGTCACCTAACATTGATGATGAGTCCCATCACAAAAATAATGAGAAAGTTACTAGAGGGAGAGTGGTAAGCTCCTCCCCACCAACGCTTTATCTAAGGAGGTGGAGGCACATCCCACATCAAGTTTAAGATTCCTCATTTAGACTCTTACAAAGGTCACACAAACCCATCTCACAACATTGTATACATTGAATATACCATATTGATGCTAGATCTTGATGATGCAATGAAGTGTCAACTATTATTCACCACCTTTATAGAGCTAGCCTTCCGGATTTTCATGCTTTCTTGTAGAGTCGTGCTTTTATTTGTTTAGTGAATGTTTCACTACCCATTTTGTAATTGTTTAAAAATCTCTAAAGAGCTTGTAAGCTCTTTTAGAAATGAGACATGAATATGATGAGTTTCTTGGAAAGTTCATCACATGCATTTAGAGGGAGATATTAGTAGTTAGAGATTTGGAGCTCATAGTTTCCCAGATTACACTCACCTGCTTCAAAGAAGAACCATTTAGATAAGTTTGCTAGAGTTGGATAAAATGTAAAAGAGTACAATAAGATCACCCAATCATCCAAGATGGATTATGAATAAGACTTAAGAAAGATGCCACCCCTCAAATGATTCTGCAATGAGAGGTTCTGAGTTCAAATGCATGACAAGTAAAGAATACATCCTCCTTAACTAGAGAGAGTGCTATATGTATTCACAAATATATAAAACTAGCTCATTAGATGCATCTTGAGTTCATGTAGTCACTTGCAATCACTCTATTATTAATATCAAAGGATGAATTATGTGAGGCCATTTAAAATAAACAATACTTCAAATGACCACCTCCCTTGAAAGTTGATGGCATGAGAGACCTATCAAGGTATTGTGTGTATCATTTTGACCATGGTCACAACATTGAGGAATGTCGCCATTGAGAAGCCTAGTAGGAGAGTTGATCAAGACAAGAAAGTGTGTTTATGAGAAGACTAGGAAAGGAGGCCATGATGAATAATGAACTTATTCTAGTTCATGTAATCCATATTGTTGGAGTCGTACTCTCTATATTTGGAGGGGATGAGAAATCATTACAATGTGTGAGCCTCAAGTGACTTTAGGCTATCAAAGTGAACTCGATCGCTATGACAAGAGCACTAAGTATAGAAATCATTTTAGTAAGCTTAATAAGGGGACTAACAACATATAAACCCTTATAATGACATGGCTAACTATTAGATTGGAAGTATTTTGATCAACATGAAGAGGTCTCAATATTATATTCAAATACATGTTTAATAAAATGAACTTGGTGAATTTAAGAGTAGTTCCTATAATATACCCTCCATGGATGCTCTAGAAAGAAGAGAGATAGGGATAATCACTCTTTCAATTTGAGAAGAAGATGAGAAGTAGTTTATAATGATGACCGACTTCATCATAGTAGAAGCACTAGCCACATATAACACCATCTTTAAGTGACCACTACTAAAGACATTTAGGGCAGTGGTGTTGGCCTATTATGTGGCACTCAACTTCTGAGATGGCAGAGAAGAGCTAATAGTAAGAAAGAACTTAAACCAATCCAATGTGTGTTACTTAAGGGAAGTGAATGACTCACATTATTTGCAACTCAAAAAGAGGAAGAAAACTAGGGAAAATTCAAAGCCCTAGCCTTAATTTCCCTTTACGTTAGTAAAATTGCACAAGAAAGGGAATGGAAATGGTTGAAGCTTGATTCTCTATAAGAGATGGGGTCAATGAAGCTTTAGAGGATGTTGCACATAGGAGAACTGAGAGAAAAAGAGAGTGAAAGATGGTATGCCTACCGTGCATGTGTTTGAGAGTAAGAGAAGAGATGGAGGAAGATCAACCCGAGTCGAGCCCCCTTTTATCAGACTTCTTCCTCTAGAGCCTGCATGAAATTTATTGAACTAATTGAAAGAAAAGGGAGACATGAAGCCATGGTTTTCACTTGATAGTGGGAGTAGCAGTTCGGTTGGCCAAACTTTAGATGGCATAAGAGAGGGGGTTGAGTTATTGAATAGAGTGAGGGGAAGGTTGGAATCTCATTTTATTCCCTTAAGACTTATTGTGAGGATACATTAAGTGAGGGGGTTTTTTTGTTCAAGAAAAAATAAAAAGAAAAATTGAACCTCTGAAGCCTCATTTAAGGTATACAATAAAGATATATATATATGTATATTATAATGATCATTTATTTGCAAGCTTAAAATTTGAAGTCCTGTGACCATCGCTTGGGTTTTCTATTATTGGTACTTCTTCAATTTAGTATATAGTCTCCAATCTGATGCACACAACTTCCAATTACAATACTTTTTCTTCATTACGTATGATTGCTCAAGAAAAACACTTAGAAATCTCCCCCAACTCTAAGTGAAAAGTATGCCTTAGGACAAAAACGTTCTACCTATCCTATAACCTAAACCAAAACGCATGCCTATCCACTCATCCAAGCTTATGCTCATATAAATGTAACATAATCAACCTCAAACCTATTCAATTAATCTTAATTGAATTTGGTTTTCCAATCCAAGCTCCAAGCTAAATTAACCTGGACCTTAACCCAAGTTAGCCCATTTGGCCTAAAGGGGTCAAATAAGCCAAAACCTAACTAAGCCCAAATCAATTGAGATGAAAGCCCAATTTGAATCAAATCAATTGCACTAATACATTCAAAATGACCAATTGAATTCACCCAAAACCATTGGTTTGAACCAATTTAGTCAATTTAGTCAACTTAACCCAATTGAACCCATTTGACCCATATGGGTCAAATTGAGCCAAACCCAACCAAACTAAGCCCAAACCCAACCAAACTTGGCATGACTCATCCTTAGGCCACCATGGGCCTACCCAAGTGGACCCAACTCATGCTAAACCTAATTTGGGTCAAACCTATTGAACCAAGCCCTCCAAATGAGAAAAAAAATCCCCATTTGGGTGGGTTCTCCAACTTCCCACCTCATGGAAACCACCTTGGGATCTTCTTGGACAAGAGGACAACTGACCCAACCTAACCCAAGGCTATTGAGCTCAATCTTTGGCCATCAGAGGGTGAGTTCACCCATGGAAACTCATTGCTCCACTTAAGGGAGGCTGTACAGCCCATGCCAGACCACTACACTCCTTCAGCCTCTCATCCTCAGCCACCTCAGCAGTCCCCTACCACCTCCAGCAACCTACCTTGGCCGGATGGATGGTCAAAGGTCAATCCTCTCAACCTTTGGTTGAGCTGGGGAGGAGTCCTGCCTATGTATTCAAACTCAACACATGCCTTCCATAGAGCATTTCACATAGTCCCATACCCTTTCCCAAGCTCTTTGTGCACTCCACCACAGGTGAGAATAGGCCTTGCTCGAACCCAAGAGCTCCATCCATCCAAGCTTCCAAAATATCCACCAAACCCAAGTTAACGCTTTCCACAACTTCACCTCAATCTAGTGAACCAAAATAAATTATTTCCCGAGCGATTCGAGCACTAAAAGAAGTCCCTAGACAAAATCCAGTGAGCTTTACGGTGGCGTTTGATTGACAGAGCAATCTGTAGGGAGGCAGCTCAAGATCTTCTTAATAGAGCTTCATCTCTTCAAGATGAAGCTACCTCTATCGATGGACCACCAATCTATATCTTCGACAAGGTAAAAATTTGACAACTGTAGTTTCTTCCCCAGGTGTTCATCTTTTTTGAAGTGCACTATGATTTCATTCGATTTCCATTGTAGGATCCTCTTAGATTTCTTTTCTAATCATTTTTGAATCAATTTCACAATCAAATGAGCTTTACTGAGCTCAGATTGAGTAGTAGAAGGTAGACAGTGTCTGTCTTCCAGTGCTTATGGGATAAGGAATCATCGTTCATTTATTCCTCATGATTTGAATGGAAGACTGTGATTAATCATGCTAGAAATTTTGATTTAATCCTTTTGAAATCATGGGTTTAATCTCGATCGTCTGATCTGAGATCAAAAAGCTGAGACTAAATCGCATCTACCACCACTAAGTCAATTGATGTGTTGGACGGTTTAAATAACAAATACCATGATGTTACGTGGAAAGCACCGCCGCACTGAATGCATGCATGATGTTTTAAAAGGATAATTAGGCTTTAAAAATGTAATTAAATAGCCAAAACTCCAAAAAAATCATAACTAATTGTAGAAAAATTCAAAAAATACAAATAAACCCATTTTGGAAAGATTAGACAAAGGAGAATTTAATAAAATTACTAATTTATGTCTAGTGGATAATGCTTAATTAAGGTTTGAAGTTTAAGCTAATTATCTTAATTAAGGCTTAATTACATGGTTGAGAATGTGCCCGGCCACATCGACCTTTTATTCTTTCATAAAATTCATATGTTTGATTATTGTGTTTAGATTATGCAATAGAAATGACATGCTTATCATATGTTTCTTAAAGTGTGATGATTTGATGTGTGGGTTGGATGCGGTAGGCTCTTTAGGACAAAATTAATATTTTTATCCTCACTAAATTACTCATAACTAAATTTTAATACAATTCATAACCTCACCTTAAAGCCTAGGTTCATAATCAAGATAAATAAAATATTTATCAACCCCTTAGCTGGATGTTGTATGTTATCACACCATGCATATCATCTTGTATCACGCTTGAATAGGGAGGATCTCCATTCTTGCACAATAAGGGATATGCTTGACATTTGAGGGCAATCCATTGTAGTGGAGAACATCTCCTCCCACTGATTTAGCCCACAATCTTATTTCATCATGCATATAAGATTTAGTCCAACCTAGCTATCTTGCATCTACATAAGACCGACCTACATGATTTTTTCTATCCTCTCTTATGGAGGTAAACCTTATGTCCCATTTTTTTTATTAGACTTAGGTCATGCTTTTAACTTGTACGAAATCATCTTAGATTTAGGTTTAGAGGATACTTACTTCCTTTGGGCTATGAGTATAAGTCCTTATATCTTAGGCATTTCCATAATCTTGTGTTGATGAACTATAAACCCTATCATTCTAATAAGATTTCAGCTTAAATAAAAAGTAAATTCTCTCTCTTAAATATGTAAAGCCTCACTATA
Organism: Cymbidium sinense; assembly: GCA_021442155.1. Lineage (NCBI taxonomy): Eukaryota > Viridiplantae > Streptophyta > Magnoliopsida > Asparagales > Orchidaceae > Cymbidium > Cymbidium sinense. The sequence goes on along the minus strand of CM038227.1, from coordinate 73,435,956 downwards.
CAGTAGACTGGAGCACTCATTAGGCTTTCTAGTGTCATAGGTGCTCCCCACTTATCCTCATTTGGAATCCATAAATAAGTATTATATTTGAACTCTCTTATTTATTTTCCATAAATATATAATCCTTTGATAGTTTAGCTTTAAGGTCATTGGAGGTACTTACTGACTACTTTAATTGAGATTGTTGGTAGAAAATTCTTATTTTCTAAGATGTAATTAACTATGGAAGCTTTCTTCCATAGGGAACTAAAAAATCTGACATAAAATAAACCCTATTCTACTTCTCAATGTAAAGCAGAGAAAAGATCTCTGGTATGTATGTAGACTAATCTACCTTACGAGTCCTTATTAGGTGGTTAGGTCCATTATTGGGTGATGTATCCATCTCCAGAGATGATACATCATACCTCAATCCTGCACCCAATCACTTCAATAAGTATCCCCAAGATCTGAGGTGTCCTTACATACAAATTAAAACACCACAGATTTTTTTGGTGACTTTGCTGGGGAGTGTTCCTCTCTCCATTCTTAGTAATCAATCATTATCCTCAAACATCGATAGTGGACTTATATTTTATGTAAGCCCAAGACTATCATTCTTTTCATTGGGCACCCTGCCTATTTCTCCCTTAGGTAAGCGTGGTCAACATCCTTTAGGTTTTAGGACCTCACTCTAGTGATCTTAAAACCCCTATTTGACCTCAAATAGATAAGAAAGATTAATAAAAAAGTCACCTAAAATAAATTAAATAAAGTCAAGAACCTCTTACCACTAGCATGACAAAGTAAGGTTCATCCAGCTTCCTCAAAATTCATTTGAACTCGCTTTCTGTGAAGTTCAAAATAAATAGAACATTTCTCCTAAAAAAAGTTTTACAAATTTCTCCAATATATATATATATATATATATGAACCCCATCTAGCATAATAAAATTTGATAAATGAGGGTTTCAATTTAATGTCAAGTCAAAAGAACATCAATTAAAGCAAGGCCTAATTTTATGACATTCTTTTCTAGCAATAAAGAGGAAAGTCCTATTTCTATTTCTTTCAAGTAGTCAGTCATCATGTCTTCTAGAAAGCTCATCTTTTCCTTTGTTTTAGGTGTGGATTTGACCATGGACAAAGCCATACTCACCTCATCCCCAAACATCATGTTTTTCCTTGGGTTTGAGCACTTTAAAGTTACTTGTGATGGTCCTACCCTTAGCACAGTGAGTAGGGAGGAAGTGGATGACAAAAACCCACTTCGTCAATTTGATCTCCAGTTAGATACAAAGTTCTCTTTCTTAAAGAGAAAAACCTTAGAGGTTCCCACACCACGAGTACCACTTGTGCCTACCATAGTTTCTACTAAGACTACTACCGCCTTTGTCCCAGTACCAGCTCATAAGGGGAAGTCAATTTAAGCATTTGAGATTGTTTCCCCTACCTTCGAGGTTGGTACTAGCTCCCGCCATGCTCCCTTGACCAAGACTCAGCATCGTAATAAGAATAGGAAGATCAAGAAGTATTATAAGTGCATGGCCAAAAAGGTTGAGGAAGCATCCCATGTAGCTGATGAGGTCGTGAGACCTCTTCTTTTTGGTGGTAGTAGGTTTCACCCTCTCTCCCTATGAGAGAGTGAAAGATGTTAGGAGGATAACAACATCACCCCCATGACCCACAAAATACAAACACATAATTGGGAGAGGAGGAAGCCCTATGCTTGTCTGAGGTCTGTGCTCAAGAGAGTACGGAGAGTCCATGGACATTCTAAGTCTGCCACCATTCATGACTTGAGAGGAGTGATCCCTAGGAGGGTAAGGGATTAGATCTATAGAGAGAAGGGCATGGTGGCCAAGGTTGCTGCCCAAGTAGGCAAGAGAGATAGTAGGAGGTTTTCCAGATAGTCAGCGACCTCAAAATTGATTGACATCCCGACGGTGATAGGTGATCAGTTGGATAAGGTAATCCTTACTGGTTCCAGTCATAGAAGAAGACCTTCGGTTGAGAGACAATCAGTGTTACCACTACCACACCTCTCCACTCAATGACCACCATCACTAGTCTATTGCCCATCATCCAAAGTGCCAGTAAATATCATAAATTAGCATCTGGAAAAAAGACATCCCCCTTGGTGATACGATTACATCCCAAGGACCACACTCCATCTACTCCATTGATTGAGGTAAGGCTGAGCTCTTCCGATCGACTTCCCTCCTCAATGATAGAGAGGAAAGAGTGGTAGCCCAAGAGCATGCTTGACCACCGCGGGAGGAGAAGGAAGAAGGAAATGTTGGATTGACTCCCATGGTTCTTGAGCCGGTCAGAAGTGACATTGCTCCTATCTAGAACATACAATGCATCACCTCTTCAGGACACAGTCCAGTAGTGAGTCACAACCCAACATATGTCTAAGTAGTTCTAGCTAGAGTGGATGACCAATCATTAGAGAAGATATTAGAGGACTATCATGCCACAATGAGACAAATAGTTGGAGATGATCATTCCGACCAAGAAAAGGGTATGATAGAATTCAACACTAACGAGGATGACCTTTTGGATGAAACTGCTAAAGTCCACATGGTTGATACCTAAGGATCTTGCTTAGGGAACAACCTAGCCAGAAAGCTCAGGGCATTGTAGTTAAGAAAGGTGAGGCATCAGACTCACCTCAATGCCTTCTCCAACAAATCAAGCTCAAGTATGATCAGATCAATAGGATGGAGAGAAGAGTAAAGGAGTTAATGGCAGTGGTACTAGCGAATCAAGCACCTCTCATAATCCACTCCTATAGACACCGATATGCCTGAGTTAGTGCATATCCTATATCATACCAAAAGCACTACTCCAATGGATGCAGATACTGGTAGCCTGTATAGGAAGACAATTGATAGTACTTTCATGCATGAAAAATACATTAAGCAGATGGTAGAACAACAAGTGAAGGAGGCATTGGAACAAGCCCAAGGGAGCATAGTGGTTTCAAAGGGTAGACCCTATATAGAGAAATTCAATATAGTTTAATTCCCTAAATGTTTTATGCCACCATCCTCCAAGGTATTTAATTGTAGTGGGAACCCTAAACACATTGCACATTTGAGGTAGTTGTTGCATCAGGACGCCATAATCTTTCGGCAATTTGTTAGTAGTCTCTTTGGAGTGACCTTTGATTGGTACATCGAACTACCCAATGGTTTGATGAAGTCTTTTGTGGAATTAGAGTAGCATTTTATCAAGAGATTCACAGGAGCTCAACAAAGAGTGATTATAGGGGACCTCATTATAGAGAAATAAAAAACCAATAAGTCCCTTGTCGATTATATTCTCAGATAGTGAAACCTGAGTATAAAATGTGAACCACACCTACAGGAGCAACATGCCATTAGAATTCTACTCAAGAATATTCATGGCCCAGTCACTTTCATGCTCAAGTGCTTTACAATAAAGACATTTAAAAAAGTAATTAGTAAGGCGGATAACCTATAAGAGGAAGCCAAACAGTTATTCTTCTCAGACCAGTCATCAAAGCTTAAACCATAAAAAATGTTTAAGAAGAAGCCATAGTCAATAGTAGCTATGGATAAGGGGAAGTAGCTAGTGAGAGCATAGTTTGAGAGGCCCAGAGCTTAGCAGCCTTTACTCCCACCGCCACTACCTCAGCCACCACAAAGGTCATCCTAGCATCATATATAGTAGTGATACCAGTATCCACCACCAGGTAGTTACTATCCACCTACTCTTGTCAATTAGCTTAACAAGCCATACTCATTCAAGAGCGAGGTAGAAAGAAGATTTTTTAAGAACCTTCTGAAGAAGCATGATTTTTAGCTACCCGAGTCTAGAAAATTGGAGGAAGTAGATATAAGTGATGATCCTAACTACTGCCACTACCACCATATACTAGGACATGTCTTAGAGGACTGCTTTACATTTAAGGATTGACTTGTGCTAGCTACAAGTCTGAAGATAGTGATCCCCAAAGAATACTTAGTAGAACAACCTTTTGGTTCTATTAAAGTTGTCTTTGGGGATACATCCAACCCTCTCAAGACAAAAGAAGGTTGGAATATCTCTTTATCCTGTACCTCTAAAAGATTATTTCTAAAATCAAAAAACAATTTCTACAGGTGCCCGACTCAGCTCGGATCTCCAACACTTAAGAAGGTTTGTTAGTTGTGAGGGAGAACTTGGGGAGGGTGGAAGCCCAGCAGCAGCAAGAACCATCATATGCCCAAGATAGTTCCATAACACCACCATCATTCGAGTCCAACATTCTTCCTCCTACTATTGCAGTTATCACATCTACTAGCTTCATCACCACTAGTAAGAGTGTTCTATCTATGGATGAGGGCACCAAGCCACTCATACCACTTACTTTTACTTGACTTTTACCATGTACTACCAAAATTGAAGAAATCAATGAAGAAGAATGATTCTGCATACATCGTGTCTATTTTTAATGATCTTAGTAATTCTATTCCCATAGATAGTTCTCCAGGTCATAATAATAACAATATGAATAACTCCAATCACTTCCATTCTAATTCAAAAATAGATTGCCCTTTTTTGAATCTTCCGGTTTCACCACTCAAGATAGATTTGGAGTCATCCAACTTCGATGATTCTTTAGGAGAAGTTGTATTTCGATGACCGGTAGAACTTTCCATAAGTTCCACATCACAAGAAGTCATTGAAGTTAACCTCTATAGTGATAAAGTTGTACCTGGGTAGCACCTCAAGATAAGGGTAAATAGGTCATGGGTTCCGGGAGATAATCCCTCCACAAGATGCTCCACCCTTAGATATGCTTGCGGAGGACCAACCTAAAGTTGATTACAACATCCTAACACACCTTAGAAAGTTGCCAGCTAAGTTAAGCATATATGACACCCTTATTTTATCCAAAGAGATGAGGAAGTCACTAGTCAAAGCATTGCTTCACTCAAAAATATGCTTAGCTCAATTGGCCGCTATTAATCCAACTAGAGAGGAGGCATGTTTTTCAAAGGAGGTCTTAAGAGTCACATTCTCAGATGAAGACTTGCTATTGGGGTCAATAGAACACAACTGCCCCCTCTACAACATTGTTGATGTTGGCAAGTTCAGGCTATCCAGAGTATTGGTTGATCTAGGTGCATCAGTGAACATTATGAGTTTGAGAACCCTCTCTACTTGAGGATCGACATCTATAAACTCCAATCTGAGAAGAAGATGTTGAATGGATTCAATGAGCAAGGTGAGAGGGATTTAGGCTCCATAGTGTTACCTTTGGAAATAGATGATTGGAAGGCCAAGTTTCACATAATAGAGATACATCTTTCAATACTTTGCTAGGACAACCTTGGATTCATAAGAACAACTTAGTCCCATTCTCTTTACATCAGTGTATCAACTTCAACTTGATGAATCATTGAAAGAATTAATATATTTACCATTTGATTAGTACTCACCCAGTGTTCTTAATTTAGCAAAAAAAGATTTAATTCCACATACATGGTCTAAGCACAGGTCAGAGTATTTTGAGAGACTATGAGACAACAAGTGCAAGAATTCTCAATCAAGATTTAGACTAGGCTTTGGTATAGTAGGTATAGTGGATGATGACCATTACTGCCTGATCCTTGCTAATCATTTGGAATCTGATAGGTTCTTCTTAAACAACATTAACTCATATGAGAAAGTGTGTTTAAAAAGTTTAGATGACTCAGATGAGCTCAAAGTGAAAGATATACCCCCAAAATTTGAAGAAGAAATTAATTCAACCATCGACGAACTCAAAGAAATCAACTTAGGGACTGAAGACAATCGGCGTCCAACATATGTCAGCTCCTTGTTGAGTGAATTTGAAACCAATGACTTAGTTAGGCTACTCATTAAGTTTAAGGATTTTTTTGCATGGAGTTATGAAGAAATGCCAGGATTAGCTTCTAAAGTAATGGTTTATAAGCTAGCAATATAGCTTGATGCTAACCCCATCAAGCAAGTTCCTAGACGCATTTGATTGGAATTGAACATGTCATTTTTATAGTCAAGAAATTAATTGATACTGGTTTCATCCGGGAGGAAAAATACCCCACCTTGTTGGCTAGGGTCATTCAGGGAAGAAAAATGGCCAAATTTGCATGGACTTTAGGGATCTTAATAAGGCATGTACAAAAGATGAATTCTCATCACCGATATTAGAATTGATGGTGAACATTGCCTCATCTTATGCAGCCTTTTTTTTCATGGATGGTTCATCTAGATATAACTAAATAAAGATGACACCTGAAGATGAAAGGAACACTACTTTCAGAACTCCGATTGAAATCTATTGTTATAAGATCATGCCTTTTGGCCTCAAAAATGTTGGCGCTACATACTAGTAGGCCATGACTCAAATTTTTGATGAACTCATTCACCACCAAGTCGAATGTTACGTAGATGATCTCGTGATCCTAAGTAAAGAAAAGAAAGTCAATCTCTTTAACTTGAAGTAGTTTTTGAGCAGTTAAGACAATATAACCTTAAAATGAACCCTCTTAAGTGTGCATTCTGAGCAACTTCAAGAAAGTTCTTGGGGTTTCTTATCCTACACTATGAAATTGATATCGACTTAGAAAAGATTAAAATGATAAAGAAAATGCCACCCCCTAAAAGTCTAACCCAAATAAGATCTTTCTAAAGGAGGTTGGCATATCTAAGGCGCTTTATATCCAACCTATCAGGTAGTTGTCAGCAATTCTTAGCACTAGTTAAGATGTCAAGTTCAAGTGGGATGACAAATGCCAACATGCATTTAAAAGCATCAAGCAATATCTTATGACACAACCAATCCTAACCACCCCTTATCCTGGACAAACCTCTTATACTCTATACTGTAACATTAGATGACTCGCTAGGTGCCTTGTTGGCCTAGGGCAACATCGAGGGAAAAGAGAATGCACTTTACTATCTCAGCCATTATCTAATACTTGTTGATGTGAACTATCCACCCATTGAGAAGCATTGCCTAGCTTTAATCTTTACAGCCTAGAAGGCACAACACTATATGCTCTCTCATAAAGTAAACTTGATTTCTAGAGTCAACTCACTATAGTATTTCATGACATGATTGATGCTATCCGACGGTTAACACGATGGTCTATGATTTTATCATAGTTTGACATCACATTCATACCCCTCCGTGTGGTGAAAGGACAAGCACTCGTGGACTTCCTAACTATGTATCCACTTTCTGTAGATTCCTTGCTCAGTGATGATCTCCCTGATGAAAAAATCATGAACTTAAGGGATGTCAACATCTGTCATTGGAAGATGTACTTTGATGGTGCAGCTTCCTCTCAAAGAGGAGAAGAACCACAATCTGCTCTCATAGATAAGACAAGGGTAGGGATAATCCTCCTCACGCTAGACCATGATATGATGAAATTATCATATCTTTTCTTTGATCCTTGCACCAATAACGAAGTTAAATATGAGGCTCTGATCATCAGTCTAGAGTTAGCCATTTCACTAAGCATTTAGAGTATCATAATCTTTGGGGATTCAAAGTTATGTGTCAATCAGATCGTTGGCTCTTATAAAGTTCCAAAGCCCAAACTCCATCACTATTATAAGTATACCACAAAGTTATTAGCCCAGATCCAGAAGGTCAAAATTTATAAATTTCCATGAGGAGAAAATACCATAGCTGATGCCTTATCCAAATTTGCCAAAGAGTTGGTCTGTCTGGAAGATGAGTCTATATCAATAAAGGTTCATAATAGGCAAGTTCTGCCTCTTATTGATATTGAACTATCAATAAATACACTCTTAAAGGGAAGATTACCATTGCCAAAAAGGATGAGGAGTTGGATTAAAGGTAACCCTTCATTGATTACTTGAACAAAGACAAGATGCCTCAAGAGAAATCTTAAGCACATCAAGTAGAGAGGCACTCTCTACACCCTCATGGATGGTGTCTTATATTCAGTCAATCATATTTGGTTACACTATTTAGACAAACATGAAGCCCATAAAATCATGATTTAGGTTCACTCAAGATTATGTGGAGCTCATCAATTCTGTCCTAAGATGAAAGCCCAAATAAAGTGAATTGGGTATTACTAGCCAACGATGATCATGTATTGCATGGATGTAGCAAAGCGTTGTCACCAATCATGGGGTGGTCTTACACAAACCACTCAACATTCTTCATCCAACTTTGACCTCATGTATATTTAAGTGTTGGGGCACTAACATAGTGAGTCCGATTGATACTCCCTCATCCAAGGGCCATCATTTCATTATAGTAGCTATGAACTACTTCTCAAAGTGGGTGGAGGTGATTCCATTCAGGGAAGTAAAAGCTCAGCACATGCTCCAATTCTATAAAAATTATATCATGTATAGATTTGGAGTGCCCCGCCGAATCATATCCGACAATGGTATCGCCTTCAAGAGCACCATAATCAACAACTTTGCCTAGAGACACAACATAGATTGGAGGTATTCTACCATCTACTATCCCTGAGTGAACAGTTTAGCAGAAGCCTTTAATAAAACTCTCATCTAAATACTAAAGAAAATTCTTGATAACAACCGACGGGTTTGAGCTAGTTGAAGCATTATGGGCTCATCATTACTTATGGACTCTAACATAATCTACCCCATTCTGCTTAGTGTATGGGTCTGAAATCATTCTATCATTAGAGGTTCAACACCCATCACTATAAATAGCTATGGGTAGTAAAATCACTACCGAGTAGAATGCTAAGTTGCGATTAGAAGAACTTGAAGGTTTGGAAGAAAGATGATCACAAGCATGTTAGAACCTTGAGCTGTATAAAGCAAGTATGGTTCAAGCTCATAACAAGTTGGTCCGCCTTAGAGATTTTTAAGTTGGAGAGCTTGTTTTAATTCTAAGGAGACCAATTATAGCCCATCATTAGATGGGAGGAAAGTTTGAACCTACTTGGGAAGGTCCTTTCGCCATAGGAAAGGCCTACCAGGGTGGATCTTATCAACTCATCAATCATAAAAGAGAACTCCCGATGCTCCCAATCAATGGGCACTATCTAAAGAAATATTATGCATGAACAATGTCCCGATAATTTTCATTAATAAAAACTCTATTTTGATTGAATTATTTTGCAAATTAAAAATGCTTTCCAAAACTTTTGATGTGTCTTGGATAGGTGTAAGAGAACCCGGCATCCTAGACCTTATCAAAGATAATACAAATACAAAATTGCACACAAAACACAAACAAGTCAAAAATAAATCCAATCACCATGGGCTACTTTGAGTGAGATAAGACCCTAATGGCCCACACTTCGTTTGCTCTAGGTCGCTCGATTCACTACTTGGCTAGTGTGTCTCCCTAGTGTTCAATTTTATTTAGAAGAATGTGAGACCCCATGCTTTCTTCGTAGCTTGACCGCTGTAAACCAATGGGTGCATTATTAGTTTGGTACAACTTGTTGCATCACTAATAAGCTACCCCGATGGTTGGCTTTGCTTAAGAAGATGTGAGTCTTTGAGCTTTCTTCTTAAACTATTCATCGTACACTGATTGGGTCCAAATCTACACATCCGAGGATTAGGGTAAGATCCCTAGTGACTCCTATTCCTCTTGACTACTTCAAGTTCAGGTTCAATCCTTCTTTGTGGCTCCCCAGTTAGTAGTCACCCTAGGTCAGATAATAACTGTCTAGCGAATGACATACTATCCCGATGATCAGTTTCACTCAGGAGGATGTGATACCCCAATACTTTCTTCATAGATTGATCATCGTAAACCAATGATCAACTTAGGTTGGTTGGTGTTCGCTTTCCTGATAGTAACCACCTAGTGGATAACACCGCTTAAGTAGATGTGAGTCCCCCCGCTTTCTCCTCACGTCGATCATCGTATACCTATAGGATTTATATTTCAAGGATTAGGATAAGATCCTTAGAGGCACCTTCCCTATGGGCATTTTATTTAGATTACATCTTCTTGACCCCATATAGACATGACCTAGGTTACTATCAGATTGTATAGCTTTCCTTTCCTAGTAGCCACCCCTGTGGTTGTAAGCTCAGTACTGTAGATGTACAGACTATCCTTTGGGCTAGTAAATCTAAGGTAGGCCAAAGCCCCCGTGGCTCCTTCTTAGTGTGGCTCATCGCAAACCAACATGGTCCACACTAAATAAATAAATAAATAAGACAACATCTCTTGTGGATTAAGATAAGACCCCTAGAAGCACCTCTTTCCAAGAAGGCATCTTAAGGCATCCTATCTTTTGGGTGTCATCAAAACTTCTATAGAATCACCTCGACTATCCAAGTCGAGATAAGACCCCTAGAGTTCCTCACTTGGTAGTCGCCCTAGGTCGAGTTTGACTCACTGTACAATTAATGGGTCACCTCGATGGTTTATTATGCTTTAAAAGATGTGAGTCTCTGAGCTTTCTTCTCAGTTCAGCCATCGCAAACTGATGAGCAACCCTTAGGTTGGATAGTCTATACTAAACTGTCAGTAGACTGGCCATTTGAGTTAATAAGTTTACGGTAAGTCTAAGCTTTTGTAGCCCTTCTTTAGTATGACTCATCGCAAACTAACATGGTCCATATTAATGCAGTAATCAAACACAAGTCTAAACCAACACGAATCACCAAAATCAAATAAAAATAATCAATATAATTAAGTTAAATCAACCATAAATTCAATCAAATCTCATCAATACCTAACAAATCCCTATTCATCCTTTTGGCATGAATCAATATATAATCCAACCAAATTCATGTGTAATCCCCAATGGGTCATTCTTTATAACCTTGACACAAAACCAAGTCATATAAAAATCAAATGCAGACAATCCTTCTTTTATGCCCTTCGTATGAAACAAAATGAATTGAACTGCATTAGGATCCTAGTTGAATCTGCCCCTACACTTAGGCAAGGATAGTCTTCATTAGTGTTCATGACCTTCCCGGATGCTTCTTGACCATCTCAGTCAATGGCAATATGTGCGGTGTGCCTGGTACAGTGTGCCTTGCCAGTTATACCACACCAATTGGGGATCCTTTTGTTGATCTCACTTCTAGAGTGAGAATTAGACTTTCTCATCTTAGACTTAGGAACCTTCTAGACCATTGAATTTCTTTAGTTCTAAGACACTTCTAGTGATTAAGGGAACACTAAACCTAATCTTAAAGACTTAGAACATAACCCTTAGCCAAAGTTTACTTTAGGACAAATAAGTTCTACTTATATGGTCTAAACCAAAACTCATGCCTATCCACTCATCCAAGCTTAAGCTCATGTAAATAAAACACAACCAACCTCAAACCTATTCAATTAATCTTAATTGAATTTTATTTTTCAATCCAAGCTCCAATATAAATTAAACAACCTTAACACATTTGATCTTAATAGTTCAAATGAGCCAAAACCTAACTAAGCCCAAATCAATTATGATCAAAGCCACTAATCAACTCTAAATCCATCATTGAACACCTCTCAACACTTAATTGACACCAACTCAACCCAATTCAACCTAATTAACCCAATTGGACCACTTGACCCAATGAGACCTAAATGACCAGTTTCATCCAAACTCCAATACAACCTAAATTGGATTAAGTCAACTTATCCAATCCCTTCCATAATGATTGTTGATCATCGTTGATCACCTGATTGCAATCAATTGGGTCAAGTCAAGCCAATTTGACTACATAACCCAAGTTGACCCAATTAACCTAAAGGGCCAAATTGGGCCAAATCTCATTTCAATCCAAAATGATTATAACCAATGCATCTAATCAATCATAAATTAATTATTAAGCACCCTACAATAATCAATTGAAGCCAATTTGACTAAGCCAACCTAATTGACTTACAAATTAACCTAAAAGGTCTAATTGAACCAAATCATTCCCTAATCCAAATAAATTCAAACCAACACCTACAATAATTCCAAAATGATCAATTGAACATAAAATTTAACCCATGCCCAAGCCAATTTGTCCAATTTGGTCAAATCGCTAACTTGACCCATTTGACCCAAATTGAACCATATGAGCTAAATTCAAATTCAACCCAATTGGAATCAAACCAATTGCACCAATGCATTCAAAATGACCAATCAAACTCACCCAAACTATTAGTTTGACCCAATTTAGTCAATTTGGTCAAAACTTAATTAAATCCATTTGATGGGTCAAATTGAGCAAACCCCAAACCAAGGCTAAACCCAACCAAACTTGGCACTCATCTTGGGTCACATGCCATGGGTGTTAACCCATAATAAACCTAGTTTGGGTCAAACTCATTGAACCAAGCCCTCCAAATGGGACAAAATACCCATGGGTGGGTTCTCCAACTCCCACCCCATGATAGTCACCTTTAGCTCTTCATGGACAAGAGGACCACTAACCCAACCTAACCCAAGATTATTGAGCTTAGACTTTAGCCATGATAGGGTGAGGCCCATGGAAATCCATTGGTCCACCTAAGGTGCACACCCATGCTAGACCACTACACTCCTTCAACCTCTCACCCTCAGCCACCTCAGCAGTCCCCTGCCACCTTTGAGCACCTACCCCGATCGGACAATTGGTAAAGGATGAACCATCTTAGCCCTTCATTTACTTGGGGAGGAGAGTATACTCCTCCTCATGGATTCAAACTCAACACATACATTCCTCAAAGAATTTGTATAGTCCTATACCCCTCCCTCTCTTGTGCTCCACCGCTGAGAGACCCATCGAACTTGAGAGCTCTATCTATCCATGCCTCCAAAGTCTCCATAAAACCCAAATTAACTCTTCCCACACCTTTACCTCACTCCAACAAACCAAAATGAATCATTTCTCGAGTGATTTGAGCACTAGAAGATGCCACAACATAAAATCTAGAGAGCTTTACTATAACATTTTGTCATGTGGTGAATATTTTTATTTTTATCTTCATCTAAATGAATTAAATGAAAATAAAATAAACAACACTTTGTTGGACACCATGTAGATCTGTAGATGTTCTTATTAGGGTGATCATGTGAGATATTAAAAAATGGTGTACTATCTTGAGAGACAGAAGTCACCATCCTACAATGGACCTAATCACCTTAATAAGAACTCCTAAGAAATGATGGGTCTTCGAATGTACCATAGATTCTTCCCCCACTTTACAAAAAAAAGTAAAGTAGGGTTTATTTTAAACTGGGTTCGTTAAGTTCCCCATGGAGGCAAACCCCCATAGTTAATTACATGTTAAGGAATGAGATTCCTTAAGAATACTCTTGATTAAGGTAAATGATTGTTGTTTCCAAAGATAAAGATAGGAATATCAATCAATTAGTTATTTTGGAAGATCAAATGAGATTGATCAAAAGAAGGGAGTTATTATTGAAACTTAAGGGAGATAAGTAGGGGATGCTCATGATGCTAGGAAACCTAACGAGCATCCCAAATTATCCTATAGTGGGGCTTTATATTTTTGAATTTGAGAGAAATAATATGTTTGAGTTGAATTTTTATTAGAAATCTAGGACTTATAATTCCATGATACAAGATCATGGAAATTCCTAAGAGGTGAGGATTTATGCTGGTAGACCATAAAGGAAAACAATAACCTCGAATCCTAAATCTAGGGAGCTTTGGCGAGGGACAAAACATGACCTAAATCTAAAGTAAAAATGAGCATATGATTTACCTCCACAAGAGAAGATAAACTACTTGACTGTTGGACTTACAACTGCTTGGGGGTGGTCGCCAACTAACTCCTCCTATGATTTTAAATACATTTAGGCAAGTCTTATGCTTTTGCAAGATAGCTAGACTGTTATTTATTTAGAAAGAAGACTAAGTTCTTAAACTCACTCCTGAAGAGGCTAGATCATGTAGGGCATGAAATCATGACTTAATTTAATGCAAATTTTGTTAAGTTTATTTCCATTTTTGGATAATTAATTTGACATACTCTATGAGATTCATATGCTTAAAGCATGAGAAATTGGTTATGGGCCAAAATCAACACATAAAAGGTGTGTTTCACCATGGCTCTCAAAGGTTAAGCCATGTTCTCTGGCAAAGGTGGAAGTCCTCCATAAGCAAGAGTGAAGTTAGATGATTTTATGCATGATATGAGACATACAACATCCAGCTAAGGAGTTGCTAAATCTTTTATTATCTTGATTTATGTCCTAGGCTTTAAGTGAGGTTATGAATTATTTAATTTTAATTTTGAGTTGATTAATTGGGTAGAAAATTTATTTTTTTCCTAGGAGCCTAATCGCATCCAAGCCTTTCATCAAATAATGAAGAAACTAGAAAAAATATGCCATCTTAATGTATAAGCTAAACAAACATCAAACAATTTTATAAATCTAGCGCAAAAGAAAAAAAGGGCCTTTGTGGTCGAGCTCCACCGCACAAACCTGAAAAGGAATATGGGTAGCTGAGCTCTACCCTTATATAACCCAGATTACAAATAAATAATTACAACTTAGAAGGAATTTATGTTATGTGGGTCTTCATTCTTCATTTCTTCATTTTTGATTTGCTTCCTTCCTTTTGGCTTTCTGGTTACATGGACAAAGACATACATTCTTATGATAATGTTCACCTTCACTTTCCCATAACATTCATTCCAAATCTTAATTGCAAAAATTACATGAAAATGGAAAAATTAAATCTAACTAAAGCATGGAAAACATAGATTAGCTAAACACACCACATAATCCCGAGCATGTATATGAATAAGTTGGACTTAGCACCCCACACATGGGTAACCAAGTCCACATGGCCTATTTTGGATCATGCTTTAGGGTATAAGCAACCTGCATAGCAAAAACATTTATATCTCCTTAAGCATAATCCCCTACAGAAGACATGATTAGGCTAAGATTGCCCTACCATTCAGTCTATGCACATACACTCTAACATCCAATCTAAAAACATTACATTACAAAATAAAATCAGGCATCAAACTATGCACTGCCCTAACATAGAGCTAGAAATGGTGACTTAGCATAATGTGTGTGTGCCATTTAAGGCTTGTGTGGCATATCTTAGCAAGGCTTTAAGGTTGGAGCTTTTTAAGTGTGAAAGGATTCAACTTAGAGGGTGATTTTATTTAAGTTATTTAGTTGATTTGTTAATTTTATTTAATGATTTTATTTGGTTTGAATGAACCTACATTTAATTACTAAGTATTGTAAAGAGAGAGAAAAAGAAGAGAACTGCTCTTTCATCCCTAACTTAAGTAGTTTCTATGGTAGATTCATTAATAATTTTTCTTTAGTGAATATTTTGTTATGTGTTTTAATTAATCCTGAGTTCTGATTTGTTCTAAATAATCTTATTCAATTAGAAAGGTATCTTAAGATTAATTAAGGTAAATTACTATCATATAACACATAATAATTTATTTCTTTCCAACATGTATACCATGCATATGAATGATCCTAAGCATATATACATGTAATACAAATTCTTAGCACACCTTAATGATGAATGCAAAGAGATGTTATTTAAGAAAATTTGGATATTTCATGAATGCATGATTTTGTTTAAGTAGAAAAGAGGGACTCTTTTACCCATTAATCAAATGCACATTTACATGTATGAAAGACATAAGTGAGTATGACGTCATTATTTTCTACACCAGGAGTGTAAGGTACAAGACCTACTTGGGGCTACTTAAAGATTCACAACCCGGATGTCCGACTATATACATCTTTTCTTAAATACATGCATGCACAAAAGAAATGAATGGAAGAAGAGTCATGCAAATGATTTTTTGTTTGATTGGTTATGCACTTTATATGTGTAAATGTGAAGATCCTTCTTAAGTCATAACATAGAAGTAGTTAGGAATGAATTTAAGCAAGTGTTATGTTCTTTTCAAATGAATTATATACACTTTACAAATCCTACCCAAATCCATGTTAAGAAAAGAGAAGAAAATCACATAACACATTTTATGCTATAATCACATGCAAGTTTATAAGTATTTATAAGTAGCATACCTTAATTTATAATGTTTGATTTGTAGGTTTTAAAATTTATTTTGATTTAGTAGTGATAATTTCCATTCATATTCTTACTTTAGCCAAAGCATGCAATTTGACATAAAGGAAACATTTCATTTATCTGATTTTTCAAAAAGATATAAATGCATGATTTCATATGGAAAATAATCATTTAGCTTGCTTGGAAAGAAATAAAGTAATATAAGCATATGACTTCATTCACCCTAATTAATTCCTAAGGACAATCATATAAGATAAGATTATTCAAAGTGAACCAAAATTATTTAAAGAGATTTTTGTTTTAGTTTTCAGTTTGATTTGATTTAGAAAATGTGAAAAGAGTTTGCTGGTCCTAACCCATTTTCCCCATATGTGAGTTAATTTAGTTTAATTTTAGAACCATTAGATTGAGTTTTATGTTAGGTTAAGGTGTAAATTAAATCCATTAATTACCCTTACTACACCACTCTAACATAATTAACCTAACAATTATGAGCCAACATATGATATGCAACCACATGGAATTTAAATCAGTAATGCACCTAGGAAAGAAAGGGGCCTAATGCAATTGACTTACAATTATTGATTAATTAAACTAAAGGGTTTTAATTATGTACATTCAAAACCTTCCCACACATGTGAGTTGGAAATGATTTCTTTAAATTTACCTTAGGTTTTGAACGAGGATCTATCCGAAAGAGATTGATTAATTTCATATTGATTTTGAAAGTTTGATTATATTAATTAAGAAGATCATTAGTGGATTAATCCTTAGGTTTGGATTAAGAAAGAAGGGGGGGGGGGGGGTTTAGAGAATAGCTTAGGGAAAATATCCCAAAATATTCCATAAACTTTTTATTCACTTTAAACAATGTTTAATTATCTTAATTAATGGATTACTTCATTGTTCATGTGCTTAATTGTCCTTAATTACACTAAGAGGGTGATTAAGGGTTCATCAATTAATTTCCCAAATTAACTCATTAATAAATTCCAAGAAAATTAGGGGAGGCAGAAGTCATCCCACTAAACATACCCAAGAAGTTTAGAATTAATTAATGAAGTAATTTGGGAGTAATTAGGGTTATTAGGTTTTTAATTAAATCTTAATTAAGATAAATCACTATTCAAAATCAATTAGAAATAATTTTATTAGATTTCCCTTTGAATTATCTTTAAAATGAGCTTTCATTTATATTTTTCTAATGTTTTTATATTTAATTATGAATTTTGGAAGTTTCAATGATTAAGGGATAATTAAATAGCCCTAATTATTTAACTAATCCTGTCGGTGCCACGTGGGCTGCTGACACGGCGCACACTTTTCACGTGGTGCGACATGATTGGTTGTTTAAGTTTTTAAATTGGTTGCGTCACCGACGGCTTTTCCCCTAATCATCTAATCTTTTCGATCAAAGATCAGATGATCAGTATTAATCCTATAGTTATGAAGGATTATATCACTAGATCTACGCGAATTAATCAGGATCATCCATCTAAAATACGTGGGATGGACAGTCCATGATTCATCGCCCTCGGGAGGAGACAGACCGTCTTCCATGTCTGATGCGAGCTCACTTGAGCTCGACATGTTGTGATTCAACCCACACCATCAAGAAGCAAGGAGAAGCACATCCAATGGTGGAATTTCAATGAGATTATAATTCCCTTCACAAAGGACCAAAGATTTTTCAACCTAAGCTCGATTTTGATTCATACCTCGTTGGAGGCTATCACCGATGCTTCCAATTGGAGGTAGCTTTTCTAGTGGAGATGATGCCCTGAAGATTTCAAGCTTTGAGATGAAGTGGATCTTCCAATTGACTAAGGCTTGCTTCAATGGCTTGCGGATTTGGTAGGTTCCTCTTCTCATGGCTTGGATGCTTAGAAAATACCTTGGGTGAGCTCGACTTGCTTCTCTGATGGTGCTTGCAAGAGCAATTGAGTTTAATTGAGAATTGTGCAAAGAGGAAATCTCCCTCACCTCCCCTATTTTTGGCTTAAGTAAAATCGAGAAAGAGAAATTGAAATGAGCTTAGGAATCCTTAAGAAAGCTTGTGGGTGCTTGCATTTGGTCCTCTGAGCTCAATCGAATGCAAGGAAGGTGAATTGAGTTGGAATGAGGGAGAGTATATCTCCCTCTACTTGGATCGGATGGCTGAAGATTACTTTGCTATTTTGATCAAATTTCCCAGATTGAATGGGTTGTTTTGATTGTTATGAGTTCAATGTGATTCAGTTTTGGCAGAGGATTGTGAGTGTGGAGGTGCACATGTGTTAAAATGTGAAGTGATACATGTGGAGAATTTTGAGTGGATGGGTCAGTTTTGGCCTTGGGTTAGTTTTGACCCAAACCCATTGGTCATGTGCACCCTCCTTGGTGTCTAAATGGTTTACTAGGAGGGTGCCAAGTGGTCTTGAGTTGAATATGATCAAATTCCAAGTGAATTTGATCTTAGGTTACCCTTTGACCTAGGGTTAAAATGGTCATTTGGCTTTGATTTTGATTTGGACATATTTGGAATGATTGAAAAATGGGTTGTGCCAATTTTCAATGAATTTGGAGTTTATTTGATATGATTTGGATCATGTTGACCCATTTAGGTCAAAATGGCTCAACTTGGGTCAAGTTGACCAATTGGTCAAATTGGGTCAAACCATGGGTTATGTCAAGTTCAAATGATCATTTGTAGCCTATGGGTCTCACTGGTTTGGTTCAATTTGATTTATATTTGATTTTGGTTCATTTGAGTTCACTTAGGTCAAATGGATCAAGTTGACCAATTTGACCCATTTGACCTAATTGGGTTAGGTCATGGGTTGGTTTAGGCTTGGTTGATCATTTGAAATGTATTGCAAGCTTTGGTTTCAATCAATTTTGGTTTGGTTTGATTTTAGCTTGATTTGACTTTTTAGGTAAAGTTGGGTTCAAGGTCAATTGGGCTAGGTTGAGTCTGGCCAATTGAGGCTTTGGTCAAGTTCAACAAGTGATTTAGAATGAATTTGGCCCATTGGTTGCAATCAATTTGGCTTAGATCAAGATTTGACATAATTTGACTTTTAGGTCAACTTAGGTCAAGTGGCCAATTAGGCTAGGTTTGGCTCAAATGATGACTTGGTCATGCTCAATCATTGATCTTGAATTAGTCTAGATCAATGGTTTCAATCAATTTGGCCTATGGTGGATTTTGGTTAGTTTTGGTTTCATTTGGGTTAAGTGTAGACTTGGTCAAAGGTTAGGTTTGACTTGGTTTGACCCAATTTCGGTGATTGATCATCTTAGGATGATCGTTGCCCACAATGTGAGGCCTAGATGGGCTTAGTTCAATCTAATTTGAGTTGGATTAGAATTTGGCTCAAAATGGTGCTTTAGCTCACTTTGGGTCAAGTGAGCCTAAATGGGTCAAGTGACTTGATCAAGGCTTGATTCAAGTTTGATTGAACTCACATATGTACTTATGATTGAAATATAAATCCAAGTGATTTGGAGTCAAATGAGTTTTGATTCATTTGACAATTTCAAGTTCAAAGGATGAACATGGGTTTGATTTGGGTTAATTTGATTTTGGTTTGATGATTGAAGCTTGTGTTTATATTTTGTTTGTGATTATAGGATTGATTGTTTGAAGAGAAAATCCAAAGGGTTTGGATTGATTTGAGGATGATTTGGCTAAGTTCAAGAATTTGACTTGAAAGGATAAGGCTGGATTTAGTTTGAGTTTTGAATTTGGTTTTGGTTGTTTGAATTTATATTTCATTTATAAACATGAATATAAATGATAATATAAATGGGTAATGAGAAAATCTCTTGAGTTTGAAGTGATTTGGATTTGATTTCAAGTAAGTCCATAAGGTTACTTAGAGAGATTTTGGATTTGGACTTGAGTTTGGATTTGGTTTTGTTATTTGAATTTATATTTCATTTATATTTATGAATATAAACGAGAATATAAATGGGTTGTGAGAAAATCTTTTGAATTTGAAATGATTTGGGTTTTTGGAATTGATTTGAATGATTTGAGAAAATCACTTAAGTTGAAATTGATTTGAATGATTTGAGAAAAATCATTTAAGTTGGAAATTGATTTGGAATTGATTTGAGTTTGAAGTTGATTTGAATTTGGAGTTGGTTTGGATTTGAAGTTTGACTTGAAAGAATAAAGTGGGATTGGGTTTAAAGGGTATGGTTTTCCCTAACACCACTAAGGCACAACCTATTCCTATGGATAACTCTTCTAAGTCTCTTGGGTTAGGTTAAGTGTTCACCTAATCACAAGCACTAACAGAAATGATCTACTCCCAAATAAGAGGTGTAGAAAGAATCAAGAGCTTAGTGCAATTCAACTCTACTTATGCCTAAGACATAATAGAGTGAAGGAGGAATCCAATAGGGATGAGTATGTGAACCTTCCACTAAGAGAAAAAGGTTCAAGTCATCCACTAAGGGGTGAGAGGTTTAATTTGATTTGTATCTTGCTGGGGGGGGGGGGGGGGAAATTTGATTTGTTGATTTATGATTTGGTGCTCCACTAGGGATGAAAATGTTAACTCTTCACAAATGGGGAAAGTTCAAATCATCCACAAGGGAAAAGAGGTAGTGAAATTCGCTGAGGGATTAGAATTTGGGATCCACTAGGGAATCAGAAAGACTTGCATTTCACTGAGGATAAGCAGATTAATTTGTTTTGTTTTATTTTTTTAATTTGACTCCACTAGGGAGGTTGATTGGATTTGTTTTGTTTATTTAGTTTGAATCTATTGGGAGGAATGTTGATTTTTGATTTTAAATTTTAAATTTTGAGATGAACCTTATCGGTTTGTGATGGATCACACTGAGTAGGGGCCATATTGGCCTTGATCTAGCTTAGATTTACCAATCCAAAAGGGTAGTCTATCAACCACATAGTAAGACTTTCCAACCAAAGGGGTTGCCTTTTGGTGTACAGCAACTGTACTAGGAAGAAAGCTTAGTAGACTTATATCTTCCAAAGTAGGGATCAGTCACTGGGGTGATCAGTTGGCGAAGCAACGAATTGAACCCAACCTAAGGATGACTATTGAGTGAATGCCACTGGGGGACTTAGATCAGCTTAAAGATAGTCAAAATTAGTTTCATTTTTTAATTATATTTGATGGATCCCTGCCATGATGCATGGGGCCATGTATGCCTTGATATAGCTCAAGTTTTCTAATCCAAAGGGAGTAGTCTACCAGCCACATGATAAGACTATCCAACCAAAGGAGTGCCTTTGGGTTTGCAATGATCAATTTAGGGAAGAAAGCATGGGGACTCACATCTTCCTGAACAAAGGACCACTAGGGTGACACATTAGTAAGGTAACATGTTAACCTGACCTAGGGCTGACTACTAAGTGAATGCTGCTAGGGGACTTAAATCAGCTCAAAGATAGTCAAAGTCAATTTCATTTTTTTAATTATATTTAATGGATCCCATCATTTTACGATGGACTGCATTAAGGAGGGGCCGTGGTGCCTTGATCTACATCATATTTATCAATCCAAAGGGAGTAGGGGAGAACGATCCAACCAAAGGGGTTGCCTTTGGTTTGAAGTCCGATTTGAGAAGAAAGCTCGGGGACTCACATGTTTCTTGAATAAAAGACCACTAGGGTGACACATTAGAAAGGTAACATGTCAATCTGACCTAAGGTTGGCCGTCAGTTTGCGACAGTCATACTAGAAAAAAATGCATAATAGACTTACATCTTCCAAAGCAAAATGACTATCGGGGTAACCTGTTTGTGGCAAATAGATTGAACCGACTAAATGGCTGACTATTGAGAGTCTGACCGGGACTTATCTCTACTCAAGAGTAGTAATTCTATAGGGAGTTTCGACACTACCCTAAAGATAGGATGCCTGCTTGGGAAAGGGGCCGCTGAGGGCTTGAATTCCTAATCCACAAGCGAATTAATTTGTTTATTTTGTTTGTTTGTTTATCGTGGACCCTATTGGTTTGTGAGGGATCATACTGAGAAGGAGCTTATATCAGCCTAGACCTATCTCAGATTTACTAAACCAAGGGAGAATCTGTGCATCCATTGAATAGATTCTCCAATCACAGGAGTGGCTAGAAAAGGGGGACTGTCCAATCAAAGAGTAACGTGGGTAGTGTCTAAATGGGGGTCTCAAAGGTCGTGATCTAAATAGATTGCCCGCAGGGGAAAGGGCCACTAAGGGCTTTATCCAAAACCCTGGAGAAGATAAATTGCATAAGTATTCGGTGGCCAACTCAAGGAGAAAGCACAGGAACTTACATCTGCTAAGAGTGGTATATCCACCGGATGAGTTGCTATCAGCATAACAAACATCAACCAACCTAAGGTGCCCATTAGTTTGCGACAATCATCTTAGGAAGAAAGCATCAGGGACTCACATCTTTTTATAGCAGAATTGATTGTCGGGATAGTCTTTCTTCGGCTCGACAAGTGCCATCGGACCTGGGCTACACGAGTGAATTCCATTGGGGGACTTATATCAATTCAAAAGTAGTCAAGAGGAAAGGAGCCTTTGGGAGACTTATCCTAAACCTCAAATATACTCAACCTAGTTAGAGCATGATGGCTAGTTCAAAAGAAGAAAGCTTGTAGACTTACATCCTCTCAAACAGTCAACATGAGGTGGCTTACTACCGATGAAGTCTACCAAACTAACAAGCACTCTTCGATTTACAATGATCAAGTTAGGAAGAAAGCGGGACTCACATTCGGATAAGAGACCACTAAGAGCTCGTAAAGCCTCTTGATGAAGAGGTGCTCCAACTCAGTAAAAGTCTTCACCGAACCATTGGGCATATCGGCGTACCAATCAAATGCAATACTTGACAGACTGCTAACAAAAAGACAAAAGGGAAGTGCGTTGCTACCACCAGTGCTGCAATAACTAGCTCTAAAGTATGAAATGTGTTATCGTGGGTTTCCACTGCCATCAAAGATCTTGAAAGATGGTGGCACAAAACTCTAAATAAAATAAAAACTAAATAAAAACCTAAACCTAAAAATGAAACCCAAAAATAAATAAAAATAAAACCTAAACCCTAAAAAAAAAGCCTAAACCTAAGAAAATAAAATAAAAACATAAACATAAATCTAAACTAAAATAAACTAAACTAAAATAAATTAAACCTAAAGCTAAACCTAAAATAAAATAAACCTAAACCCTAAACTAAATAAAATAAAATAAACTAAAACAAACGAACCTAAACTAAAAAAAAAAAAAAAAACCTAAAATAAATACCTCAAAACCTAAACCTAAAAAAATAAAAATAAAAACCTAAACCTAAACCTACAAAAAAAATAAAAATAAAATAAAACCTATACCTAAAAAATAATAAATAAATAAAATCAAACTAAGAAATAAACAAAAACCTAAACCTAAACCTAAAAAATAAACTAAAATAAAAAACCTAAACTAAAATAAATAAACCTAAAATAAATAAAATAAACTAAATAAAAATAAACAAATAAACCAAAATAAAAATAAATAAAATAAAATAAACTAAAATAAATAAAAAATAAAATACCCTAAACCTATTATTTTTTTTAAAACCCTAAACCCTAAACCTAAACCCTAAACCCTAAACCCTAAATCCTAAACCTTAAACCCTTAACCATAAAACTAATCATAAACTTTAAACCCTGAACCCTAAAAAACTCTACCCTAAATCCTAAACCAACTCTAAACCCTAAATCCTAAATCCTAAACCCTAAACCATTAACCATAAAACTAACCCTAAACTTTAAACCCTAAACCCTAAAAAACTCTAAACCTTAAACCCTAAATCCTAAACTAACCCTAAACCCTAAACCCTAAACCCTAACCCAATCGCTCAACCCTAAACCCTAAACCATAAAACCCTAAACCCTAAACTAACCCTAAACCCGAAACCCTAAACCATAAAACCCAAAACCCAAAACCCAAAACCTTAACCCTAAACTAACCCTAAACCCTAAGCTAACCCTAAACCTTAAACCCTAAAAACCCTAAACCCTAAAGCATAAACACTAAACCCTAAACCTTAAAACCCTAAACCCTAAACCCTAAATCTTAAACCCTAAATCCTAAACCCAAAAAACCTAAAAACCTAAACCTAAACTAAATAAAACCTAAAAATAAAATAAATAAATAAACCTAAACCTAAATATAATAAAATATTAAAATAAAATAAAAACCTAAACTAAAACCTAAACCTAAACCTAAAAATAAAATAAAATAAAATAATAAAAATAAACTAAAATAAAATAAATGAAAACTTCAACTAAACTATAAAATAAAATAAACCTAAGAATAAAAACCAAAATAAAATAAAAACTAAATGTAAAAAAATAAATAAAAAGAAAGCTAAAAAAATAAAAACTAAATTAAAAGCTAAACCTGAAAAATAAACCTTAAAATAAAACCTAAAATTAAATAAAAAATAAAACCTAAACCTTAAATAAAAAAAAACCAAAACGTAAAATAAAATTAAAATAAACAAAAGAAAATAAACCTAAACCTAAACTAAAATAAGATGAACTAAAATAAATAAAACCTAAACCTAATTCTAAAATAAACTAAACATAAACCTAAACTTAAACTAAAGAAAATAAAATAAACTAAAAATAAATCAAAACATACACTAAATGATAAAACCTAAAAATAAACATAAACTAAAAACCTATTACCTATAAAAAAAAAACCTAAAGCTAAACCTAAAAATTAAAAACAAAACCTAAACCTAAAAATTAAAATTAAAATAAAACTCAACTAAAAAATAAACCAAAGCCTAAACCTAAACCTAAAAAATAAACTAAAATAAATAAACCTAGAATAAATAAACTAAACTAAATAAAAAAATAAAAGTAAACCTAAATAAAATAATAAAATAAAATAAGCTAAAATAAATAAAAAATAAACTAAATAAACAGAAACCTACTAGTTTACTTAATTTTTAAAAAAAACCCTAAACCCTAAAAGCATAAACTGTAAAACCCTAAACCTTAAACCCTAAACCCTAACACTAAACCCTAAACCCCAATTCCTAAACCTAAACCTAAAGTAACTAAATAAATTAAAAAAATAAACCTATACCTTAAAACCTAATAAACCTAAACTTAAATGCTAAGAATGGGCAGAACCATGATGACAGGAACATCACCGTCAACTAGGCTCAGTTTAGATCTAGCAATGAAGGCAAAGGCAGAGGCGACAATTATTGCAGTGGTGGTTGGGGATCTAGACGAGCTGGAGGATATGGAGGTGGTGGTTATGGAGGCGAGGAGAGGTTATAGTGAGATGAGAGAGAGAGAGAGAGATTGGGGATATGATGGTGGATCCCGTTACTCAAGAAGTCGGGGATGGTTCTAATGGGAACTAGAGAAATTGAAGAACGACCGATCCGATCTACTGCTTATGGAACTGCTTCTACAAAGGAGACTGTTCTATTCAGTGGTTTTGATTTGCTCTATGCGTGTTCATTTTTGATATACATCGCCGGTTCAAGAAAACTTGGTGTGTTACTTATCGATGAAAATCAAAGAGAATAAATGTTGAATATGAATTTGTTCTCAATTCAAAAAAATAAAACCCTAAATCTAAACTACACGACACTAAACACTAAACCTAAACCTAAACCTTAAAATCCCTAAACCTAAATAAAAAAAATCATAAACCGTAAACCTAAACCTTAAAAAGCTAAAACCTAAACTAAATAAAACATAAAAATAAAATAAATAAAATATCTAAACCAAAATAAAATAAAAAATAAAATAAAATAAAAACATAAACAAAAATAAATAAACTAAGCTAAATAAAAAAACCTAAATAAAAATAAAAAATTAAATAAACTAAATAAACCTAAAGCTACTGGTTTACTTAATTTTAAAATAAAAAATATAAACCCTAAACCCTAAACCCTAAATCCTAAATCTCCACAACTACCCCACCCTAAAACTAAACCCTAAACCTAAACCCTAAAAGTATAAACCAAACCCTAAACTCCTAAACCCTAAACTTAAACCCCTAAACCTAACCACCTTAAACCACTTTAAACCATAAACCAAAACCCTAAACCTAAAGTAACTAAATAAATTAAAAAATAAACTTAAAACCTAATAAACCTAAACCTAAACCATAAGAATTGGTAGAACATTGAAGGTAGGAACATCACCATCAACCAGCCTCAATCTATATCTAGCGGTGGAGGAGAAGGTGGAGACTGCGGTTATCGTAGTGGTGGTAGGGGGTCTAGAGGTGCTGGTCGGAGTAGTGGTAGTTGTGTAGGCAAGAGGAGTGATGAAGGTTACAACCATGGTGGTGGTGGAGGGAGAGATCGGGGATATGATGATGGATCCTACTACTGAGAGGCACGGGTGGTTCTAATGGGAACGGAGAAATTGAAGAGCAGATCCGATCTACTACTTATGGAATTGTGTCTTTATATTAGAGACAATTCTAGTTATGTAGGGTTTTGATTTGCTATGCTTGCTTAATTTTGATCTATGTCGTTGCTTGTGTGTTAGAAAACTTGTTGTGTTACTAGGTTGATGAAATCAAAAATAAGAAATATTGAATTTGAATTTATTTTCTGTTAAAAAAAAATAAACTAAAAACCCAAAACCCAAAACTAAAACCAATACCCTAAACCTAAATCCTAAACCCTAAACTTTAAACCCTAAAAACCTTAAATCCTAAACCCTAAACCCTAAACCCTAAATTCTAAACCCTGATCGTAAACCTAAACCCTAAAATTTAAACCCTAAATCCTAAAAAAACCCTAAATCATAAACCCTAAACCTTAAACTAACCTTAAAGCATAAACCCTAAAAAGCTAAAAACCTAAACCTAAACTAAATAAAACCTAAAAAAAATAAATAAAAAATCTAAACCAAAATAAAATAAGAAAAATAAAATAAAATAAAAACATAAACTAAAACCTAAACCAAAACCTAAACCTAAACCTAAACCTAAAACAAAAATAAAATAAACCTAAAATAAAATAAAATAAAAACCTAAACTTAAACAATAAACCTAACAATAAAACCTAAAAATAAATACAAAATAAAACCTAAACCCTAAATTAAAATAAAACCTAAACCTAAAATAAAAATAAAATAAACCTAAACCTAAAATAAAATAAATAAAACCTAAACCTAAATCTAAAATAAATTAAACCTAAACCCAAACTAAAAAAAAAAACTTAAACCTAATCTAGGAAATAAAATGTAAAAATAAACCTAAAATATAAATCTAAAACCTAACCCTAAGAAAATAAAATAAAAACCTAAACCTAAACCTAAAAATTAAAAATAAAACCTAAACCTTAAAAATAAAATAAAATAAAACTAAACTAAAAAATAAACCTAAACCTAAACCTAAACCTAAAAAATAAACTAAAATAAAAAACTTAACTAAACTAAATAAACCTAAAATAAATAAATTAAACTAAATAAAAATAAAAATAAACCTAAATCAAAATAATAAATAAAATAAACAAAAATAAATAAAAATAAACTAAATAATCCTAAACCGCAGTTTACTTAATTTTAAAAAAAAACCACAACCCAACCCCTAAACCCTAAAATTAAACCACCCAAACTCTCTTCCTTACCCACCCTAAATCATAAACCCTAAAGGCCACTGAGCCACTCCACAAATGACCACACCAACCCACCCTGACCTAACTCTACCCGGACCCTGACCACTGACTGACACTCCACTCTACCACCTAAACTCCTAGCCACTCCATAACCACTCTCTACAAGACCTGAAACTCCACTGAGGCTGAACTTTAAATCTTAAACCCTCTAACCTGAGCCCTGGGTTGACCTTACCCCAAACCCCAAACCCTGACCTAAACCACAAAATCCTGGGCCACCAAACCCCTAAACCACAAACCTAAAACCTAAAGCTAAATAAATAAACCTAAAATCAAAATAAAAAACCTAAACTTAAATAAAATAATAAAATAAAATAAAATAAAAACCTAAACTAAAACTTAAACCTAAACCTAAAAATAAAATAAAATATATAAAAACCTAAACAAAACTAAAAAAAATAAAATAAACCTAAGAATAAACAGCCTAAATTAAATAAAACTAAAATAAAATAAAATAAACCTAAAGTAAACTAAAATAAAATAAAATAAAACTAAATAAAAACCTAAACCTAAAAAATAAACCTAAAAATGAAACCTAAAAATAAATAAAAAATAAAACCTAAACTCTAAACTAAAAAAAACCTAAACCTAAAATAAAAATAAAATAAATAAAACAAAATAAACCTAAACCTAAACTAAAATAAATAAAACCTAAACCTAATCCTAAAATAACTAAACATAAACACTAAACTAAAAATAAACCTAAAACCTAAACTAAAAAAGTAAAACCTAAAATAAACCTAAAATAAAAAAACCTAAACTTAGACTAAAAAAATAAAATAATAACCTAAACCTACTAAAAAATAAAAAAAAAGAAAACTTAAACCTAAAAAAACTCAACTAAAAGATAAACCTAAACCTAACAAATAAACCAATTTAAATAAACCTAAAATAAACTAAACTAAATAAAATAAAATAAACCTAAATAAAAAATAAAAATAAAATAAAAAAAATGAACTAAATAAACATAAACATCAATTTACTTAATTTAAAAAAAAACTTAAACCCTAAATCATAAATCTTAAACCCTAAAACCTATACCCTAAACTGTAAGGCTAACCCTAAACCTATAACCCTAAACTGCTACCTAAACTCTAAACCCAAACCTTAAACCCTAAGCCTAAACCCTAAACTCAACCCCAACCTAAACCCTAAACTCTAAAGTAAACCAAAATGCTCTTTGCTTTGCTTATTATTATTATTTTCTCCTTCGATTGGACTTTCTTTTGTCTTCTTTCCGGTCTAGTTTTACTAATGCGGTTGGCTTAACTCGGTGCCTTTTCTTTATCTTGAAGGATTCCAATGTTGGCTCTCCTTTGAACCCCTTCTGTGCCTATGTTGTATCACTATTTTATTTTGGTTTATCTTATGGTGAGTGTAATAATGGCTTTGATATTTTATTTGTTGTTGTGATTATGCTACTACCTACTTGGTTACTAACTAATGCAATGTCTATTCTGAATGGGTGGCTTTATGGCTAGCTAGCTATTATTTGCTATCTTGGTTGTTTGTTGTCTTGGTTATCTGCTCTCTTAGTTTTTTAGGATTCCAATGTTGGCTCTCCTTTGAACCCCCTAAGTGTCTATACTGTTTCTCTATTTTATATTGGATTCCAATGTTTTGCTGTAAGGTCCTATGTCCAGCAAGCTGCTTATGGGGTTGGCTTACTGATTATTTTTGCTATTTATGTCTGGGCTGCTGCTTATCACTTGATATCTGTGGACTACTTAATCTGCTACTATTTTTTCCATCTTGGTTCAGTTAGACTTGTGTAGATCCCTGTGGTTATGCTTCTATCTATTTGGTTATTATCTTATGCACTACTGTCTATTCTGAATGGGTGGTTCTATGGACAGCTTCTGTCTTCTGCTATCTTGCTGTCATGGTTGTTTGCTGATCTGGATTATCGGGTATTATGCCCAGCATGCTGTTACTGGGCCTATCTTTCTGACTGTCTTTATTTGGTGCTATTTATGATGGGATGCAGCCTATTTCCTATGCTTACTGGTACAACTAATCTATTGCTGCATTCTAACCTTAGTCCTGTTAGACTTCTACATCACTTGTTGTATTTGGGTTTGGGTTCGGCTTCCTTACTTTACATTTGCATTTTGTTAACTTTTGCAATGATTATTAATAAGGGGGTTGTTAACATCTACATTGCTTATTATGATTGGATTTCTCTTTTGGATTATACTCGTACTCTCGACACGAAAGTTTCATATATGTATCATATGTTTG
The DNA here is from genome assembly GCA_021442155.1 of Cymbidium sinense. Lineage (NCBI taxonomy): Eukaryota > Viridiplantae > Streptophyta > Magnoliopsida > Asparagales > Orchidaceae > Cymbidium > Cymbidium sinense. The sequence goes on along the minus strand of CM038227.1, from coordinate 73,406,091 downwards.
GCTCATTGATTTGCTTAGATTTGAGGTTAACTTGTTCTCTTGTGGTGGGTTTTTATGCTGGCCTAATTATACTCTTGGCTATGGTTTTAAAAGGGATTCTGGCAAAGATGGCTCATTCTCATATGTATAGGGACTCTCATACTATGGTGACTATATTGATGATAATTTTCCTGCATGGGACCCCTTATCATTCTGCTCTTTGCTATCTTTTTTCTATATTATATATTTATTTATTTGTTTTAAAGGCCCATAAGACTTTCAACAAATGGTACTTTCTTCTCCAGTTTGTATGCTATGATGGTGATGATTTCACTCCTTCTTGGTTTGGTAGTAGCTCTTGTGATGTAACCCTTGAAGTTTGGATGCTCATATTTGCATCTGCCCCAATTTGGTGTGATTGAGCCCGAGCCTTCTTTCACACACTTCTCTATAATTTTCCTCAGTTTATGCTTATTCTCACTTTTCACTTTCTCTATACTACTTTAACTGTTCTAATTTCTATGTTTCTTCATTTTTGTAGATGCCTTCTTTTTCTCTGTGTGCATTTCTCTTGTTCTATTGTAGGTTTGTTCCTAGTGCCATGCATTCTCTCATCCCAAGAGCTTTGGCCCTGATCTATTCATTGGCTTTATCTATGTTAATCAATTTGTATCTTTTGCTTTCCTTACTCTTTTATTTTGCTTTTTTGTACTTAGATAGGATTTACTCTAGGGTTGTAGCTCTTAAGTAGTAGTGGGAGTTTATCCTTAAAGACCTTGTAACCATCTTTTTATGGCAATAAAATTTCCCCTATATGGGGTTTCCCAAAAAAAAACTCTAAACCCTAAACCCTAAATCCTAAACCCTAAAACCCTAAACTCTAAAGCCTAAACACTAAACCCTAAACCCTAAACCATAAATCCTAACCCTAAACCCTAAACCCTAAAACCCTAAATCCTAAAACCCTAAACCCTAAACCCTAAACCCTAAACCCTAAACCCTAAACCCTAAACCATAAACCTTAAAAACCTAAAAACCTAAACCTAAACTAAATAAAACCTAAAAATAAAATAAATAAATAAACATAAACCTATATAAAATAAAAAATAAAACAAAACAAAAACTTAAGCTAAAATTGAAACCTAAACCTAAAGGTAAAATAAAATAAATTGATAAAATAAACTAAAATAAATAAATTAATAGCCTAAATTAAACTAAAAAAACAAAATAAAGCTAAGAATAAAAAACCTAAATAAAATAACAACTAAATGAAAATAAAAATAAAATAAACCTAAAATAAAATAAAATAAAAACCTAAATCTAAAAAATAAACCTAAAAATAAAACCTAAAAATAAATAAAAATTTAAACCTAAACCCTAAACTAAAAAAAAATCCTAAACCTAGAATAAAAAAAATAAAATGAATCTAAACCTAAATTAAAATAAATAAACTAAAATAAATAAAATTTAAGCCAAAACCTAAAATAAACTAAACCTAACCTAAACCTAAACCTAAACTAAATAAAATAAAATAAAATAAAAATAAACCTAAACTAAAAAAATAAAACCTAAAAATAAACCTAAAATAAAAACCTAAAACCTAAACCTAAAATAATATAATAAAAACTTAAACCTAAAAATAAAAAAATAAAACCTAAACCTAAAAAATAAAATAATAAGTAAAACTCACCTAAAACCTAAACCTAAACCTAAACCTAAACCTAAAAAATAAACTAAAATAAAAAACCTAAACTAAAATAAATAAACTTAAAATGAATAAACTAAATTAAATAAAAAGAAAAAACATAAATAAAAATAAAACATAATATGTACTAAAAGAAATAAAAAAAATAAATTAAATAAAGAAAATAGACCTAAACCTACCGGTTTACTTAATTTTTTTTAAAAACAATTCTGAACCCTAACCCCTAAACCTTAACCTTAACCCTAAACCCTAAACTGTAAACCCTAAACCCTATACCCTAAACCCTAAATCCTAAACCATGACCGTAAACCCTAAATCCTAAAATTTAAACCCTAAACTAAAAAAAACCCTAAACCATAAACCATAAACCTTAAACTAACCTTAAACCATAAACCCTAAACCATAAAAAGCTAAAAACCTAAACTTAAACTAAATAAAACCTAAAATCAAATAAATAAAAAAATCTAAACAAAATAAAATAAGAAAAATAAAATAAAATAAAAATATAAACTAAAACTTAAACCAAAACCAAATCCTAAACCTAAAACAAAAATTAAATAAACCTAAAATAAAATAAAAACTAAAAAAAATCTAAACCTAAATAATAAACCTAAAAATAAATAAAAAAATAAAACCTAAACCCTAAACTAAAAAAAACTCAAAACCAAAATAAAAATAAAATATACCTAAACTTAAACTAAATTAAACTAAACTAAAAAAATAAAACCTAAATCTAAACCTAAACATAAGCCTAAAATAAACTAAACCTAAAATTAGACTAAATAAATAAAATAAACTAAAAATAAACCTAAACTTGAACTAAGAAATAAAGCCAAAAAATAAAACTAAAATAAGAACTTAAAACCTAACCCTAAAAAATAAAATAAAAACCTAAACCTAAACCTAAAAATAAAAAATAAAACCTAAACTTGAAAAATAAAATAAAAATAAAACTAAACTAAAAAGTAAACCTAAATCTAAACCTAAACCTAAAAATTAAACTTAAATAAAAAAACTAAACTAAAATTAATAAACCTAAAATAAATAAACTAAACTAATTAAAAATAAAAATAAACCTAAATGAAAATAAAAAATAAAATAAACTAGATAAACCTAAACTTACCGGTTTACTTAATTTATAAAAAAATAAAAAATAAAAAAACCCTAACCCTAACCCCTAAACCCTAAAACTAACCCTAAACCTAAAACTCTAAACCCTAAACCCTAAACCCTAAACCCTAATCCCTAAACTCTAAAAAATGCTAAACCCTAAACCTTAAATCCTAAACCCTAAAACCCTAAACTCTAAACACTAAACCCTAAACCCTAAACTCTAAACCCTAAAAACCTAAATACCTAAATCTAAATTAAATAAAACCTAAAAATATAATAAATAAATAAAAAATCAAAAGCTAAATAAAATAAAAAATAAAATAAAATAAAAACCTTTACTAAAACCTAAACCTAAACCTAAAAATAAAATAAAATATATAAAAACTTAAACTAAACTAAAAAATAAAATAAACTTAAGAATAAAAAGCCTAAATAAAAGAAAAATTAAACATAAAATAAAAATAAAATAAACCTAAAATAAACCTAAAATAAAATAAAATTAAAACTAAATAAAAACCTGAACCTAAAAAATAAATCTAAAAAATAAAGCCTAAAAATAAATAAAAATAAAACTTAAACCTTAAAATAAAAAAATCCTAAATATAAAATAAACAAAATAAAATAAACCTAAACCTATACTAAAATAAATTAAACAAAAATAAATAAAACCTAAACCTAATCCTAAAATAAACTAAATCTAAACACTAAACTAAATAAAATAAAATAAACTAAAAATAAGCCTAAACCTAAATTAAAAATTAAACCTAAAAATAAACCTAAATTAAAAAATAAAATAAAAACCTAAATCTAAACTGAAAAATAAAAAATAAAAGCTAAACCTAAAAAATAAAATAAAAATAAAACTCAACTAAAAGATAAACCTAAACCTTACAAATAAACTAAAATAAAAAACCTAAACTAAAATAAATAATCCTAAAATAAATAAATTAAACTAAATAAAATAAAAAATTAAGCTAAATAAAAAAAATAAAAAATAAATAAATAAAAAAATGAACTAAATAAACCTAAACCTATCAATTTACTTAATTTAAAAAAAAAAACCCAAAACCTTTAAAAATCCTAAACCCTAAACCCTAAAACTAACCCTAAACCCTAAACCTTAAACCCTAAAACTAACCCTAAATCTACAACCCTAAACCCTAAAACCTTAAACCCTAAACACTAAACCCTAAACCCTAAACCCTAAACCTACAACCTTAAACCCTAAACTCTAAACCCTAAACCCTAAGCTAACCCTAAACCCTAAACTCTATAAACCATGAACCCTAAAGCCTACACACTAAACCATAAACACTAAACCCTAAATCCAAAACCCTAAAACCATAAATCTTAAAACCCTAAACCCTAAACCCTAAAAACCTAAAAACCTAAACCTAAACTAAATAAAACCTAAATATAAAATAAATAAATAAACCTAAACCTATATAAAATAAAAAAATAAAAAAAATAAAAACCTAAGCTAAAACCTAAACATAAACCTAAAAATAAAATAAAATAATCCACTAAAAAGAAACTAAAATAAAATAATAAATAGCTTAAACTAAACTAAAAAAAAGTAAAAGAAACCTAAGAATAAAAAACCTAAATAAAATAAAAACTAAACATAAAATAAAAATAAAAAAAACCTAAAATAAATTAAAATAAAATAAAAACCTAAACTTAAAAAATAAACCTAAAAACAAATTAAAAATTAAACTTAAACCCTAAACTAAAAAAATCTAAACCTAAAATAAAAATAAAATAAATCTAAACCTAAACTAAAATATACTAAACTAAAATAAATAAAATTGTAGCCTAAACCTAAAATAAACTAAACATAAACCAAAACCTAAACTAAATAAAATAAAATAAACTAAAAATAAGCCTAAACTAAACTAAAAAATAAATCCTAAAAATAAACCTAAAACTTAAACCTAAAAAATAATATAAAAACCTAAACCTAAACCTAAAAATAAAAAATAAAATCTAAAGCTAAAAAATAAAATAAAAATAAAACTCAACTTAAAAATAAACCTAAACCTAAAAAAATAAACTAAAATAAATAAACATAAATTGAGTAAACTAAAATAAATAAAAAGAAAAAATAAACATAAATAAAAATAAAAAATAAAATGAACTAAAAGAAATAAAAAAAACTTAATAAACTAAATAAACCTAAACCTACCGGTTTACTTAATTAAAAGAAAAAACCTAAACCCTAAATGAACCCTAAACCCTAAAAATCCATGATTCAATTCCATGATTGAAATCCATGATTGAAATATATGATTGAAACCCATGATCAAAATTCATCAAAAATTCCTAAGTTCAAATTTCAAATCTCATGATCCATTTATATTCTCATTTATATTCACATAAATGAAATATAAATTCAAACCACCAAATCAAATTCAAAATTCAAAATAAATTCATAATATTTCTTTTCCACATATATAAATGAAATCATATAAATTTCTCAAATTCATGGAAAAATATTTATATACTCTCATATATAAATGAAATATAAATATAACTCAATCAAATCAAACCTCAAATTAAATTCCAAATTAAATCCTTGAAATTTTTCCATTATGGATTTAACCTAAACTTTGATCAAACCATTTCAAACTCATGGGATTTTGTTAAAACTTATTTTTATTCTCATATTCTCATATTCTAAATATAAATGAAATATAAATCAATCAAATCCAATTAAAAATTAAATTTTAAATTAAAAATTTTCTTAAATCCTTTAAATTCCCTTTAGTGGATTTAACCTAAATCATGATTAAACTCTTTCAAATTCTTGAAATTTTATCATGATCAATTTATATTCTCATTTATATTCTCATATATAAATGAAATATAAATTCAAACATTAAAACCAATTCTAAAAATCAAACTCAAATCCACTCAAAATCAAATCTAAGCCTTTCAAGCCAAAATCTTGAACTTAGCCAAATCAATTCCAAATCAAGCCAAACTCTTGATTTTCTCTCATGGTTTAATCAACCCTATAATCATGAGCTCATATATAAATCCAAACCTCAATCAAACATTCAAAACCTAAATCAAAAATCAAACCCAAAACCCCTTCATATTCTTCCTCTGAATATGAAATTGTCAAATGGATCACAACCCATTTGACTTCTAACCACTTATAAATGGATTTATATTTCAATCATAAGTCCATATACAAGATCAATCAACTTCAAATCAAGCTTTGAAGCCATTTGACCCACCTAGGCTCACTTGACCCAAAGTGACTTAAAGTACCCTTATGAGCCAACTTTTGATCCTAACCAAATTGGATTGAACCAAACTCATATGTCCCTCTCATCATGATCAACAATCATCATGGGATGATCAATCAATCAAATTGGGTGAAACCAAGTCAAACCTAAGGGTTGACCAAGTCAACACTTAACCTAAAATGAAACCTAACATTGCCAAAATCCACCATAGGCCAAATTGATTGAAACCATTGATCCCAGTTCACTCATGACCTATGTTTGAACTTGACCAAGCCAACATTTGAACCTAACCTAGCCCAATTGGCCCACTTGATTTAAAGTTGACCCATTTTGACCTAAAGGGCCAAAATGTGTCAAAACTTGATCTAAGCCAAATTGATTGAATCAATGGGTCAAGTCCATCCCAAATCACTTGTGGAACTTGACCAAAGCCTCAATTGCAAACTAGACCCAACCTAGCAAATGACTTAGACCCAACATGACCTAAAGGGGTCATGTTGAGCCAAAATTGAACCTAACCCAAATTGATTGGAAACAAAGATACCAATCCACTCCATATGACTAACCTAACCTAAACCTACCTGGCACCTCAAATAGGTCAACTTGACCCATTTGACCTAAATAAAGTTATATGAGCTAAAACCAAATCTAATCCAAATTGAACCAAACCAAAGGCACCAAAACATTTCAAATGGTCATATGAACTTGACCCAACCCTTGGTTTGACCCAATTTGGTTTGACCAATCAACTTGACCCATTTTGACCTAAATGGGTCAACATGAGCCAAACCCTATCAAATGGATTCCAAATCCAATGAAACTTGGCCAAACCTAGTTTCTCCACATACCCAACATGTCAAAAGTGGAAAAATAGCAAAATGACCATTTTACCTCTAGGCAATAGGACAAATTTTGGCCTAGCCCATGGGTATTTTGGTCTACCCTCTTCATAATCACTTGAGGCTATCCTAAAAGCTCAAGGGGACTTAGTGATGAGTGGTGCACCCAACCCAATGGGTTTGTGTCAGCCCATTTGACCCATAGACCAAACCCAACCACATAGCTTGAAATTGAGTTTTCAAATTCCCTCCTAAGCTCAAATTCAGCACATGGGAATTTGGAAATCCACTCAAGGGATCAAACCAACCATGTGCACACTCAAAACCATCAAAACAACCTCTCCAATCTCAGCAATTGGATCAAAATGATAAAGGAGGTGTCGGCCATCCGATTTCCATAGGGGGAGATATACTCCCCCTAATTCAATGAAATTTCAATTGACTCATTATCGATTGGAGCCAAGGAACCCAGAGCAACCACCTCAGAGGGAGCTCAATCCCTAATTCTTGATTTTGCACAGTGCAAAATAAGGGAGCTCAATCCATTAGCCAACTTCCTATACACTTGATTTCCTTCCAATACTCTTGCACACTCCATCAGAGGGTCAAGTCAAACTTGGCCAAGCTCTGATTGAAGTTCCCATTGCAAGGAGAGGATCAATTCAATTAAAAAGTGAAGTGGTCTGGGTTTACCCATTGATCCACTCAATCTCAAGGCCTAGGAATTTCAACAGGGCTTTGTCTCCACTAGACGAAGCTACCTCATCGATCTTGGGCACTGGTGATCACCTTCGATGAGGTATGGAATTTTTTGACCACTTAGCTTGATAGATGTCAGTCCTTTGTGAAAGAAATATTCATGGCATGTGAAATCAATAGTTGGATAGGTTGGTAATTGTGCTTAGATGGTGTGGGTTGATTTTTGTATGATTCCATGCTAGATCAAGTCAATTTCCCTTAGATCATGGACGGCTCCATTGATCCTCGTGGAAGAACTTGGCTCATCTCACCATCCATCCGCATTTTAGATGGACAACAGATTATTTAGCACTTTAATCATTTACCCTTTTAAAATTGTGGGTGAATCCTTAGTCGTCCAATCTTTGGTGAGGTGAGATATTACATACCCTTGCCATTTGGGATGTGACATTTAAGTCACACCCTCGCACAATCGTAAAGCGTCAGCCACCACAGCGTCGCTTGTGAGGATTAAGTAGGGATTAGTTAAATGCCTAATTAATTCCCAATTAATCCATAAAACTTATAAAATTCATAACTCTTCATAAAAAAATAAAAAAAATGAAAGTAAAAAATGCTATGGAAAGATAATTTGATCTAGATTATTTTAAAAATGGTTTCAATGAATTTTGAATTACCATTTTTTTTTGAATTTGGGTTTCTTTCAGAATCTTAATGAGCTAATTATCCTTTAATTAGGTCATCAATTAATCTCAAATATCTAGGGTTCATTTTAGGGGATGACCTCTGCCTCCCCTATTTTTCTTGAGATTTATTGAGGGCTCAATTGGGAAAATTGCTAGCACATTCCCTAATTACCCCTTTCATGTAATTAAGAGTAATTAAGGTGTGATTAGTGGATTTACCCTATGATTAGGTTTGATTAAGGTTAGATCTAGTGAGTATGGGGGTTTTTAAAATAATTTTGGGGCATTTCCCCTAAGCTATTCCATAAACCCCCTTTTCTTTTCTTAATCCCCTCTTAATTAAGGGTTAACTCATTAATTACCCCTTTAATCAATTTTCAAAAATTCTAAAAAGTTCCAGAACTTAATTAATCTACCTTGGGTAGATGCTTAGGTGTTTAATAGCCTAAGTTTAATTAATAAAATTAAAACTCTTTCATATGTATGAAAGGGTGTTTTGAAATAACTTAAGCTAAACCCCTTAGCTTAATTAATATTTAATTATGAGCTAAATTACACCAGACCTTTTCATTATTAGGTGCATTGCAAATTTAAATACCTTATGGGTTTTATGTCATCTCATTGGATCATAATTACTTAGTTAATTTTTCTAAGGTGGTGTAGGTAAGGGTTAATTAAGCTACTGAATTCATACCTTAATCGAATCAATGCTTAAAAATGGATTTAATTATCTAAAAATTAAACAAAAATACAAAACACATGTGGGAATGGGTTAGGAACATCAAACTCATCTCACCTTTTCAAAATTAAATCAAACTTCAAACTAAACAAAAATTATTTTGAAATTCACTTTGATTTATTCTAAATTTTCTTATTCCTTAAGAATACCTTTAGGATTTAAGTAAAGTGAGTTTGTTTACATGCTTTCATTACTTTGGATCTTTCCCAGCATGTTAAGTTGTATTCCATGTGATTCATGCATTCATAATTTCATGTTTCAAATTTTAAAATGAAAATTATTTACTTTATGTCAAATGTGCATGTGTTGGCTAAAGTAAAATATGAGTGGCTATTATCCCTACTAAATCCAAATTATTTTCAAAACTTATAAATGAAACATAAAATCTGAAAGTATGCTACTTATACTTTAGTTATAAGTTTACATGTGAAATATTATAAAGGTATGTTTAGTATAGGTTTCCTTTCTTTCTTATGTTGGTATAGTTTTGAATAGGAATTTTGGTGAGATATAAGGTTCATCTGAAAATGACCTAATGCTCACCTAATTTCATATCCTATTCATCCCTATGCTACCATTTAAGAAGAGTTACCTACACTTACATACGTAAATTACATAAACAAAATAAATCTATTAAATATCTTTTATATGCATGTTAGTACTTAAGGAAAGTGGTATATTAGTCTGAACAACCCTGAGGTTGCGAGACTTTAAGTAGTCATAAGTAGGCATTGTACCTTACACCTCTGGTTAACAATGGTACTGTACTCACTTATGCCTTTCTTACTTTCATGTATGTATGTGAAATTTTGGATAAGGAAAACCTTTTCTACTTAAGAAAAATCATGCATATTCAACTTCTAGATTTTCTTAAGAGAATTAATTAGCATGCATCATAAAGTGTGTTAACTACTCTCATTTGCATGTATAGATAATTCTTAGGGTCCATCCATATGCATGTTATATATGTTGAGAAAGAAATGAAGTAATATGTGTTATGTGAATTTTGATTCATTTTATTTAATCTTAAAATGCCTTTCTTTTTGAATAGGTTTGTTTAGAGTTTATCTAAACTTAAGATTGATTAAAAGATGTAATCAAAACATTCACCTAAATGAAATTAAAATATGAATATACTTTTGAAAATTACTTAAGGTTAGGGAAGGAAAGAGAAGTTCCCTTCTCTTTCCCTCTCTTTAGAACTTAGTAATTAATTATAGGTTTCACTTAAACCAAATTAAAACATGAAATAAAACCAACCCAAAACACTTAAACAACTTAAATGAAACCCTCCTCTAAGTTGAACATATTCTTTAAACTTAGAAAATTTGAACCCAAAGTCCTAAGCTAAGCATACCACCCAAGTCTTCAAAGCGCACACATTAGCCTAAGTCACCACTTCTAGCCTTAGGCTAGATCGGTGCATCGTTTAATATTATGTTTTGTTTTGTGATATATGTTTTAGACTGGATGTTAGAGTATATTCTCATTGAATGAATGGTAGGATGTGCTTAGTCTGACTATTCTTTTTTGCAGGGGATTGTGCTTAAGGGGCGTTATTATAAATAAAAATATAAATACTTTTGCTTGCAGGTGCTTTATACCCCTAAGCATAATACATAGGCCATGTGGACTTAGCCACCCATGTGTGGGATGATAAGTACAATTTACATCTTGGGATTTATGTGGTGTGATTTAACTAACCTTTGTTTTGAGATGTTAGTTAAATTTTCCTTTTCATGTAAAAATTTGTATATTTAGGATTTTGGAATGATTATTATGGGGATTAGGATGAGCATTGGTCATAAGATCCTATCTTATGCACCATGTGAAGCCTTGGAGCATCTACCATCCAACCATCCAAAGGAAGGAACCAAAAGAAGAAAAGAAAAAAAGAAGAAAGAAGAAAGAAGAATAAAGCTTGAAGACCCCCATAACAATGAATTCCTTTGCTTAAATTGTAATTTAATTTATTTGTAATCTGAGTTGTATAAGGGTAGAGCTCAGCTACCCACATTTGATATTTTCAGTTTTATGCGGTGGTGCCAGACCATAAACGACCATTTATTCTTTTTGTGATTAGCTTTATAAATTGTTTGATGATTTGTTTAGCTTTTGCATTAAGTGGCATGCTTTTCCTAGTTTCTTCCTTGCTTTATGTATGACTTTGATGTGGATTAGGATCTTTAGGGAAAAATAAATCTTTTACCCAACTTAACAATTCAAATTAAAATTAAATAACTCATAACCTCACATAAAGCTTAGAATTAAAATCAAGATAATAGAATTAACAACCCCTTAGCTGGATGAGCATTTCTTTATAATATCATGCACAAATGCATTTTATTTCACTCTTGATTGAGGGATCCCACCTTTGCCAGAGAACCCGGCTTAACCTTTGAGGGTCGTGGTGGAAACTCACCTCATACCTTCTCGCTGATTTTGGCCAATAATCTGATTTCTCATGCATTAGTCATAAAAATTCTATTAACCTGAGTCAAAATGATTGTCCAAAAATAAAAATAAAATGAAATTTGAATTGCATTAGATTTAGGTCATTTGAAGCATGTCCAAAAATAAACCCTAAACCCTAAACCTTAAACACTAAATCCTAAAACTAACCCTAAACCCTAAACCCTAAATCCTAAAACCTAAACCCTAAGCCTATAAGCCTAAACCCTAAACCCTAAACCCTAAACCCTAAAACCTTAAACCCTTAACCATAAACCCTAAAACCATAAACCCTAAACCCTAAACCCTACAACCCTAAACCCTAAACCTCAAACATTAAACCCTAAACTAAACTAAACATTAAACCCTAAACCCTAAACCCTAAACCCTAAACCCTAACTAAACCAATAATAACTAAACTAATAATAACTAATAACTAATAATAACTAAAAAAACCTAAAAACCTAACTAACTAGCTAAAAACTAATAATAAAACTAATAAAACTAATAAACCAGTAATAAATAATAAAATATCTAAACTAATAATTAAATAAATAATAAATAAACTAATAATAAACTAACTAACTAATAAAACTAATAAAAACTAATAAAACTAATAATAAATAACTAAACTAATAACTAAAACTAATAATTAACTAATAAACTAAATTAACTAATAAATAACTAAATAACTAAATTAATAATAACTAAATAATAACTAAACTAAATAACAATAAAAATAACTAAAATAACTAAACTAATAAAAAATAATAATAAACCAACTAAAAATAATAATAATAAAAATATAATAATAACTAATAAAAAATAAAAAAAACTAACCTAAAACCAATAGTAAGTAAAACCAACTAATAAATAACTAAACCAATAACTAAATAATAACTAACTAACCAATAACTAAATAATAAATAAAATAACTAAAAAACTAACTAAAACTAATAAACTAATAACTAATAGTAAAACTAAATAACTATAAAAAAACAAATAACTAATAATAACTAATAAACTAATAACTAATAACTAATAAACTAAATAATAATAATAAATAAACTAACTAAACTAATAAAATAACTAAATAACTAAGTAATAAAAAACTAATAACTAAAACTAATAAAATAATAACTAATAAAAACTAAATTAAATAATAAATAAACTAATAAACTAAATAATAATAAACTAATAAACTAATAACTAAACTAAACTAATAACTAATTAAAACTAATAATAAAATAAACCTAAAAAACTAAACTAAACCTAATAAAATAATAAATAATAATTAAAATAATAAACTAATAATAATAACTAATAATAAAACTAATAACTAACTAAAATAATAATAATAATTAATAACTAACAAACTAATAGACTAATAACTAATAACTAATAAATAACTAATAAACTAACTAACTAACTAACTAATAAAAAATAAATAATAATAACTACTAATAATAAACTAAATAACTAAAAACAAATAAAACTAAATAAACTAACTAACTAAAATAACTAATAATTAAACCTAAAAACTAACTAAAAATTAAATAACTAATAACTAATAATAACTAACTAAATAAATAACTAATTAAAACAAATAAACTAATAACTAGCCAATAATAATAAACCAATAATAAATTAAAACCTAACTAATAACTAAATAACCAACTAAGCTAAATAACTAACTAATAATAACTAAACTAATAAACTAATAACTAATAACTAATAACTAATAACTAATAATAAATAACTAAATTAAATAATAACTAAATAAATTAATTAATAAAAACTAAACTAATAACTAATAAAACTAATAAATAACAAATAACTAAACTAATAACTAATAAAACTAATAATAATAATAATAATAATAATAATAATCTAATAACTAATAAAAACTAATAACAACAACAACAACAACAACAAGCCTTTATCCCACTAAGTGGGGCAATAAAAACTAATAACTAATAACTTATAAAAACTAACTAAACTAATAAACTAATAAATAAAAACTAAACTAAATAAATAATAACTAAAAAATAATAACTAATAATAAAATAATAACTAATAATAACTAATAACTAATAACTAAACAATTAAAATAATAAAACTAACAAACTAATAACTAATAACTAAACTAATAACTAAATTAATAACTAACTAAAAATTAAAAAACTAAAAACTAAAAACTAATAACTAATAAACTAATAAACTAAAAAATAACTAAACTAAATAACTAATTAAACAACCAAAACTAATAATAAAATGGACTAATAATAATAATTAATAACTAATAACTAAATAACTAAAACTAAAAATAAACTAATAACTAATAACTAATAACTAACTAATAAAACCTAACCTAAACTAATAACTAACTAATAAAACCTAACCTAAACTAATAACTAATAACTAACTAATAATAAAAATCTAAACTAATAACTAATAATAACTAACTAACAATAACTAAATAAATAACTAAAAAATTAAACTAATAACTAATAAAAACCTAAAAACTAAACTATTAATAACTAACTAAACCTAAAACCAATAACTAATAACAAATAAACTAGTAATAACGCATAAAATAAAACTAATAAAACTAAACTAACTACTAAACTTAAAACTAACTAACTAAATAAAAGTAAAACTAAAAAATTAATAATAATAATAATAACTAACTAAACTAAAACTAATAAACTAAACTAACTAATAACTAACTAAAAACTAATTAATTAATAATAACTAAAAAACTAATAACTAAAATAACCTAACTTATAACTAATAATAATAAACTAATAATAACTAACTAAACTAAAACTAAACTAATAACTAATAAAACTAATAATAACTAAATAATAACTAACTAATAAAACTAATAACTAAAGAAACTAATAATAACTAAAAACTAATAAACTAATAACTAACTAAAACTAATAAACTAATAATAACTAAACTAATAACTAAGTAATAACTAATAATAAAAATAATAAACTAATAACTAATAATAATATTAAAAATAACTAATTAATAATAACTAAACTAATAACTAATAATAATAAAAATAATAAAATAAAACTAATAACTAACTAAATAATAAATAACTAACTAAACTAAAAAATTAATAATAAATAAGTTAAAAATCAAATAATAACTAATAAAACTAAAAAAACTAAACTAACTAACTAACTAACTAATACCTAATAATAACTAACTAACTAATAATAATAACTAATAACTAAATAACTAAATAACTAAAATAAAAAACTAAAAAAACTAAAATTAACAAATAAAAAACTAATAAACTAAACTAATAACTAAATAATAATAACTAATAAAACTAAATAACAAACTAACTAATAAGAAAACTAACTAATAATAAATAACTAAATAAAAACTAATAAAACTAATAAAATAAATAATAACTAATAAAAAATAATAGTAAACTAATAAAACTAAATAATAAAGAACTAAATCTAGTAACTAATAACTAATAATAACTAATAAATAAATAACCTAACTAAAACTAACTAACTAATAATAACTAATAAAACTAATAAAAAAATCTAATGACTAATAAAAATAATAAAACTAAAACTAATAACTAAACTAAAAAATAACCATAAAAACTAAAAAAAAACTAAAAAAACTAATAACTAAACTAAATAACTAATAAAAACTAATTAAAACTAATAATAATAACTAATTAATAAAACTAAACTAACAAAAATAAACTAATAATCTAATAACTAACTAATAACTAATAATAACTAAAATTAATATTAAATAACTAACTAATAAAATTAATAACTAACTAATAACTAAACTTAAACCTAAACCTAATAATAATTAAAACTAAAAACTAAAAACTAATAACTAAATTAATAACTAATAAAACTAAAACTAATTACTAATAAAAACTAAATAAACTAACTAACAAAATTAAACTAACTAATAAGCTAATAACTAATAATAACTAACTAAACCTAATAACTACATAACTAATAAAACTAAACTAATAATAAATAACTAACTAATAATTAATAATAATAAACTAAATAAACTAATAACTAATAACTAATACCAAACCAAAAAACCTAACTAATAAACTAATAAATAATAGAAAATAAACTAACTAACTAATAAAAATAATAATAAACCTAATAAACTAATAACTAAACTAATAATAATAATAATAAACTAATAAATAATAATAATAAATAGATTTAATAATTAAAACTAATAAAAACTAAATAATAACTAATAATAAACTAATAAAACAAATAACTAATAATAACCTAAACTAATAAACTAAAAAACTTATAAAATTAATAAACCAAAACCAATAAAGTCATAACTAAATAATAACTAAAACCAATAATAACTAAACTAATAATAATAAACTAAACCATAATAACCAAAACTAATAACTAAACTAACTAATAATAACTACAATAATAACCAAATAATAAAAACTAATAACCCAAAAATAATAAAAATAAATAAATAAATAAACTAACTAATAACTAATAAAAAACCAATAATAATAAAACCAATAAACTAAAAAACTAATAACCAAAATAAAACTAAAACCAATAAACTAACTAAACTAATAACTAATAACTAATAATAATAATAATAAACTAAACTAACTAACTAATAAACTAAATAGTAATAACTAATAATAATAAACTAAATAACTAACTAATAACTAATAACTAAATAACTAAACTAACAACTAATAAAACTAACTAAACTAACTAATAATAAATCCTAAAAAACTAATAAACTAATAAACTAAAACTAATAATAATAATAACTAAACTAAATAACTAATAAAAATAATAATAATAACTGATAAAACTAATAAATAACTAACCTAACTAAAACTAATAACTAATAACTAATAATAAACTAACTAAAAACTAACTAATAATAACTAAAACTAATACTAATAACTAACTAATAACAGATAAAAACTAAACTAATAAATAACTAATAAATAACTAATAAATAACTAACCTAACTAAAACTAATAACTAATAACTAATAATAAACTAACTAAAAACTAACTAATAATAACTAAAACTAATAATAATAACTAACTAATAACTAATAAAAACTAAACTAAGAAATAACTAATAAAACTAAAAAACTAATAACTAAACTAATAATAAAATAAGTAAAAACTAATAACTAACTAACTAATAAACTAAAAGCTAAACTAATAACTAATAATAACTAATAACTAATAATAATAACTAAACAATAAAACTAATAAAAAACTAAATAAAAAACTAAAACAACTAATAATAAACCAAATAGACTAAATAACTAAACTAACTAAAAACCTAATAAACTAATAACTAAATAAACAAATAAACTAACTAATAAATAACTAACTAAAAAAACTAATAAAATTAATAACTAAATAATTAATAAAACTAATAAACTAAAACTAACTAATAACTAACTAATAAACTAAATTAATGAACTAATAACTAATAATAATAATAATAATAATAATAATAAATAATAATAAACTAATAAAAACTAATAAACAAATAAGTAATAATAAAATAATATAATAAAAATAACTAATAAAATAAAACTAACTAAATAAACTAACTAAACTAAAAACTAACTAATAAATAAATAACTAAAAACCTAATAATAAAAACTAAATAACTAATAATTAAACTAAACTAAAAAATTAAACTAAACTAGTAAACTAAATAACTAATAAACTAAAAACTAATAAATAAATAACTAATAATAACTAAACTAAATAACTAACTAATAAAAACTAAAACTAATAATAAATAACTAACTAAACTAAAACTACCTAAATAATAAACTAAACTAATAACTAAACTAATAACTAATAATTAATTAATAAACTAAACTAAAAAACTAATAATAATAACTAAAAACTAATAACTAATAAAACTAAATAAAATAACTAACTAACTAACTAATAATAAATAATAAAACTAAATAAGCTAATAATAAATAATAATAATAATTAATAAAACTAACTAATAACTAATAAAAACTAAAAACTAACTAATAATTAAAACTAACTAAACCTAAATAATAACTAAACTAATAACTAACTAATAACTAACTAATAAAAGCTAATAACTAATAACTAATAACTAAACTAATAATAAATAACTAAACTAAATAACTAAATTAATAAAACTAATAACTAATAAAAAACTAATAACTAAAAAATAAACCTAATAATAAAACTATCTAAAAAAC